>VZTH01006179.1:82059-118843 GCA_013397815.1 Aleadryas rufinucha
TTCCCCCGCCTGCTGCGTTGTCGTCCCGCCGCTGCGCCCCGGCTCCGCGTCCCGCGCTGTCCCCCCGGGCGGGCGGCGAAGGCGGGAGGGGGAAGGAAGGGGAGGCGGGAGCGCTCCGCGGCCCCGCTGCCTGTCCGCCCGGGTTTATTCTTTAATTCCACCGCCGTTTATCCCCCCGCTCTCCCCCCGGGAGCGGCCCGGGCTCCCCGCCCGCCCCTTAACCCTTNACATGCCGCGGGGGGCCGGGTCCTGCCCGGTCGCGCCCGCCGCCCGCTCTCTCTCTCAGAACGGCTGCAAAATGGCCTCCCCAGCCGTGCCGGCCCCGCTCGCCTCCCACCGCAGCCAGCGGGAGGGACGAGGGGGAAGGCGGGCGCGGTGACCTGCTCTCCGCACGGCTGGGACGTGTCGGGTCGCAGGGTCCCCCGCGGCCTCGCTGCCACGCGTGACCTCCGGCCGGGGCTCCTGCTGCTACTGGAGTATTTAAAACCAATGTTAAAAACAAAACGAGCCAACCAACCACAAAGCAACAGCAAATGCACCCATCTACTGGTTTTAATACAAAATACTTTTTAAAAATGCTATAGCAAACTGCACAGGAACGGTGAACTCTGGGTTGGAAATCGTGGCATTGAGGACTGAGACTGGGCACGGTGGCTCCCGCCCCGCCCCGTGCAGAGCATGGCAAGGGTAGCACTGGGGACATTCTGCCGAGGGCAGGGTACTCTCCCTGGGGGCTTTCTCACTGGGGTGGTTTGCATCTTCCCTAAGAGCATCTCTCGACTTGCTTCAGGCCGGCGGAGGCAGAGCACGAGAGCACAGCAGTCACGCCTCCCTTCCCGGTCTCTGCTGAGCATTACGCGTCCTGAGGGAGGGAGAACAGGCGCTCCTCATGTTTCCTCCAGCACGGAGATTGCTGCTCCAGACAGCTATTATGGCAAGTCTTTACACAGCTGTGCAAAGCAAAGCCTCTGCCCCACTGCCTCGCGGATTTCCCACGATCTGCTCCCAAACGCTGCCAGTGCTTCAGCTGGCCTGTGAGACTGAAGTTTGTATGCCTACAAATTTAATCCCTCACCGAGGTATCTTAAAGTTTCAGGATTTATTTGTAATATCTATTTTAAAATAAAATCTCCCAATAAAAATACTATGTGTTATAGATTGATTTTTAGAAAGCAGTACAGTTGCTTATTTTGTCATTTCAGTATTTTACCAGAGTAGCTACATCACAAGCTACAGGTTGTTTCTTTTATGAATTTTATGAAATTCTGGTACCCTAGAAGTGTTAAAACTGATTTTACAGATCATTTTTAGAGACACTCCAATTGATTACAATATATTTCATTTTGGTTTTGCTGTTTTCAAGTACATTTTCTGAGAGCTGCTAAATACTGTGTAGACACTGCAGCTTTATCATTGTATCCCAAGAATTTGAATGATTTCTATGTAAAGTTCAGTCCCGTAAGAAAACTAAGTACAAAAAGGCTATTCAGTTCACAGAGACTAAATGAACAAATACAGATCATGTGATCTTACTCCTGCTTGTCATAAACAAAGATTTCAATATTGTAAACTCATGGCATGTCTTAACTGTGAGTCAACTTGTTCCTAAAGAAAGGAGGTTGGCCATGTGGCAAATAAGATAGCCTTTTTTTTTTTTTTGAGATCCCATTTCCCTTTCTGTGGATGTTCATGAACTTAAATTACCATACATAGGATGAGCTCAGAGCTAGAAACTTACATAAAACCTATTTCTGTCCATAAGGAAAGGTAGAGCAATTTGTTACGAAGAGGAAAATGCATTTTCCTGAATATAGTTGTATTATTTTCACAAAAAACCAAACAGATACAACCACACTTGCAACATCAGTGGATAACACATAATGACTAAGGCTGGAAAGAAATGAGATATTGCACTGAGAAATCACAGGATCATTAAATGGTTTGGGCTGGAAGGGACCTTAAAGATCATCTAGTTTCAATTCCCCTGCATAAACAGGGACACCTTCCACTAGACCAGGTTGCTTAAAGTCCCATCCAATCTGGCCTTCAACATTTCCAGGGATGGGACATCCACAACTTCCCTGGGCTACCAGTTCCAGTGTCCCACCATGCTCATAGTAAAGAATTTTCTCCTGCTATCTTATCTAAACCTGCCCTCTTTCAGTTTAAAGCCATTTCCCCTTGTCATATCACTACATGCTCTTGTAAAAAGTCCTTCTCCAGCTCTCTCTTGCGGCTCCCTTTAGGTACTGGAGGATGCTATAAGGTTTCCCCAGAGCCTTCTCTTCTCCAGCTGAACAACCCCAACTCTCGCAGCCTGTGTTTATAGGAGAGGTGTTCCAGCCTGTGATCATCTTCATACCCCTCTTCTGCACTCCTTATTTGGGGGCCCTGGGGCTGTTCACAGTACTCTGGGCAGGGTCTCATGAGAGCAGAGAGCAGAATCACCTCCCTCACTCAACCTGCTGGTCCCTTCTTATGACATAGCCCAAGGTACAGCTGGACCTCTGAGCTGCAGGTTTTGAAAACACAAGCTGTGTATAGTACCACATGCTCCCTGCATTCCTCTTTATTTCAGCCCAGATATCCTTACAGGCTATGCTGGGCACACAGGGCTTGTCTCTTACCTGAATAAGCTAAATTTATCTATATAATTACATGGTAGCACTCTCATAAATGCTGCTATTTATGTAATGAAACTGAGCTATTCCTCCAAATAGCTTCTCTTGAAATGATCTTTTCTCTGTTGCTTCAGTGAGCACTGAAGTATCTAACACTGACATACTGGTAATGCCATTGATTCTTGGATGAAAACTCCCTGTGACACAAGGGATAGTTGATATATTATAGCTCAGTTCATATCCTCTTCAAACTTAAGCAAATATCAGTTATATCCCAGTCATGTTTCCATGCCTTGTTTGCTGACACCCATTGGCTAGACACCCTTAAGGAAAAAAAAGGAGACAATTTACTGCAGCCTGAGTAAACACCTCGGCAGCAATCTCAATAAATAACATTAATACAATAAAATTACCAAAGTCAGGCTGTAGTGAGAGCTCAGTTGTAATTTGGGTCATACATGAGCCAGCACAGTGCTCTTAGAGCAAAGAAAGTGAATGGTATCCCAGGCTTCCTTGTTCAAAACATTGCCAGCAGATCAAGAGAGGTGGTCCCTCTCCTCTACTCAGCATCCGTGAGGCCACACCTGGAGCGCTGTGTCCAGTTCTGTGATCCTCGGTACAGGAGAGACACAGACACACTGGGGAGAGCCCACCAAAGGGTCATGAAGATGATAAAGGGAATGGAGCATCTGTCCTATGAGGAAAGGCTGAGAGAGATGGAACTGGTCAGCCTGGAGAAGAAAAGGCTCAGAGGGAATCTGATCAATGTACACAAATACCTGAAGGGAGGGTGCAAAGAGGATGGAGCCAGGCTTTTGTCACTTGTGCCTAGTGACAGGACCAGAGGCAATGGGCACAAACAGAAATACAGGAGGTTCCCTCTGACCATCAGGAAACACTTTGATTGTGAGAGTGACTGAGCACTGACCTAGGCTGCCCAGAGAGGTTGTGGAGTCTCCATCCATGGATATATTCAGAAGCCTTCTGGACACAATCCTGGGCAACTGGCTCTATGATGCCCTGCCTAAACAGGTAGGTTGGACCAGATGGCTTCCAGAAGCTCCTTCCAACCTCACCATCCTGTGATTTCTATTCAGAAAGAATACTTGAGCCCTAGCACTGGAGGTGCAGTGGCAAGTAGGTGGCTGGGCCTATTCCTAACCGAATGTGGGAAATTTTTCATCTCTGCAGCATTTCCTATTTGTCCAGTCTGTGCTGATGCTACGCACAGTACATTTTTACATTGTACAAACAATGTAAATTATATTTTAAATTGTGCAAACACATTTTCAAATAGCTGACTATTCAAGTAATGAGTACTAATATACTTAGAACATGAGTACCTATTAATGAGACTCTCTGTACCAATCATTAGTAGACAGACACATTCAACGAGGGCCTTGAAGACTACATGGATTAGTTTGCAGGTAGGCTTATAGTGAAAATTTCCAATTTTTAATTCTACAATATTCAGACACCCTTGAAAGGTATGCTGAATATGCTTAAGCAAAAAGTTGGGCTAATTAGTTCTTTTCTGTTCTTCCTCACAATGTCTACTACCATATTTCTTGTGGTACTATTTCCACATAGACAAATACAAGTTATGAAAGCAGTGCTCAGACAGCCAATGACAAATCTATAATGAGGATTAACAGTTAAATATTTCATATATAGCAAGTGAATTCAGTGAACCAGAAGGTGCAAATATTTATAATAAAGTCATAGTTCTACCAGGCTGTTATCTAGCCTTTCTGGTTGGCAGTAGCACTGTGTGCATTTGAGAATTGCTTTGAAGTGCTTTTATAATTTCTAGAAGAGTCCTTGTTTACCAGTGCACAAGTTACTTTACGTATGGAAGATCACACAAACCTAAATCTAAAACAAACAAACAAAAAAAGAGTGAACGTCATATATAAAGCCCTGAAGATTATTTTGCAGTGCTCCTGGTAAGCTGAGCCAGCTACAGATGATGTGGTATTAAACATTTCACGTGAAAATTATAGAAGATATTTAGTCCTGGATCTTTCAGAGAGAAAAGCAAAGTTTTATGACCAGGACAACAATCATTTCATATCCTTACGAGAAATCTAGCAGTGATTGAGTACTACTGTTTTTTTAGTTGTAGCCTTGCTCTTTGGCATAAACATAATGCTCTTTGGCATAAATATGTTTCATCCTGAAAATCTCAGATCATTTCAATATTGACATACACATGCTGTGCTATTAATATAAGAGCCAACTAATGCCTATTTGTGCTCGTAAGGTAAAGAAATGTCTGGCTCAGCAAGACCTAAGTACTTGTTTACATAGGGAAGTCAGTGTGAAACAGTTATGTGTGAAATACATCCCCATACCTGACTTCACACTAAATCCCTTCGTAGACAACTGCATGTGGACCAGCTCGAGACTTCAATAAATATTAGAGCCAAAAGTAGCTTTTATTGCCCTATTTCTACATTAAATAAAATTTTATTTATCTTATGGGAGCTGTCAGAATAGGACTAGGCTGAGATTAAAAAAAAATTTTTAAGCATTACATAAAGGTTGCAGAGGAAAAGCTGGTAGGGAATCTTGAAGTCAAAATGAAGGTTTTAGGAGGCCAGGCTCAGCAGCTGAGAAGGGGCTGGGACATCTGAAGCAGGGATGAAAGGATGACTGAGGAGTCAGTGGGTTTGGGGACATGGGAAGGAAGGATGAAGGAGGGGTTGTGTGGGGTCTCTGGAGCTTTTGGGAGCTATTGGAGATACCAGAACATTTTGTGACTGGCAAGGGGGTTTTTTAATCTCTACGGTAATTCTGTTTTCCAGATTTTCCTGCATTTCTGAAAGGTGAATTTAAAACAAACAAAAATATCTGAGAGTCCCAGATGAGTCCCTGACTCCTGAGAGTTAAGGATTTAGTAAGAACACCAACACAACAAAATTCTGAATAAAATAAGAAAAGGTGATAACATTCATACTAAGGATTATTATAAGGTTAACACAGACTATAATTAAGAAGAAGTTGTTATTCAGCATTAAAATCCTTGTTTGCCCTTTTCTGTTATTTCTGGCTCCATTCAGCTGAAAGGATGACTGTCATTTGGATATCAGCTAGGTGAACTTAAACTTTTTCTGAGCAAAGTTTCATTTAAACTCTGCTGGATATTACTTACATGATTGTCTGAGCTGCCACAAAGCTCTTATGATAAATCAAAAAATATGTCAGATGAAAACAAACCAAACTTTATGCTATGGCAAATGAGAACAAAAGTATACCAGTGAAATAGAAGCTTTCTAAATTATATTTTGGTGTAATCCCATATTAAAACCACTGTCTCCCCTAAAGCTCTTAATAACTATATCTGAGAGCCTTCCCTCTCTATTTAATCACTTTGATGAAATACACTCAAAGCAGTTTAGATCTGAGTTCCTCACCCCCAAGTCACACTGTTGCTCTCAGTTCTCTCCTGGAGGCCACTGCAGCAGTACAGCTCTTGTGCACACAAACACCCATCCAGGCACAGCTCCGTCCGTGGAGTTTGTGAGTGTTGGTGCTTCCTTGTGCCTCCTGATGGCAGTTCATTTGAGTCAGCAAAAATAAAAGGCAAGAGAGTCTTGCTTAATGGCCTTGAGCTGTCATTACAAGTCCTGTACAGATTTTAGTCTTTGAGGGAAGAAAAACAACAAAAAACCTCCACTTTATAAATCAATACAAAACTGGCAAACATTGTTCTCAGAAGCCATAATCTTACTAAGATTTTTAAAACATATTTTCTCTGAAGTTCTAAAGTCAATTATGTCTTTCTGTGGCTCTCCTTCCTCTCCTCTGCCTGTTACCTTTGCTCTCACATCTCCTGACATCCAGGATCCTTCACTTATTCTCACAGTTTTGGCTACTGCCTGTATTTACCAAAATCTAATTTATCTTTCTGCTCCAAATTTTATTTACTTCAAACTTCAGTTTCAAGGATATCAGTTTTACATTTGGAAATTATAACATTCTACTCAAAAACCTTGTCATTTGCTTTACCATTTAAAACCTGATTACTGTTCCTTCTCACCCAAACTTCTAAACAGGATTTGCTTTCTTTTCTTTTTTTCCATTTGTTTTATCTCATGCATTTATACCAGTTTATATTTCTAAACTTTGCCATACCTACTGCCATAATCTTGTTCAAATAGTTTTACCTAATCTCTATTACTACAGGTACTCCCACTTTCCTACTTCAACCTCTTTCCTTCTTTAATCTAAATTGAGGAATGGGGATTTTTTTTACTGATCAGAACCCATTCCTTATCTTTGGTTGGTGTCAATACACCTGCTGAGTCAGATAATGCTGCATCAGTATGAATCATTGTTTCTTCTTAAGAGGTGGAGACTTGCCGTTTTTAAAGCTCAAGGGTTTTCTTTCCAAATGCCATTATGCAGCAGCTTTAAAATAGCTCACAGTTATTGGTAATTTGCAAATACAGAGAACTGTATTGTAATCCTGGAAGCTCTGTGAAGTGTAACTTTCCAGGCTCTATCTAAGCTTGACTTTTAAAATATTTCAGGTATTAATTCCACCATATTATGCCACAAGTTCTTACTGGAAATAATTGTGGGAATATTTTACCTACCTAGTTAAAAACCCCAAAACATTCTGGCACTTATTGATATAACTTTTCTCAGATGACCATTCTGCTGCATCTCACTGCCACACACATCCCATCACGCCTTAGTAATCCCTTCGACAGCTACAGCTGTGCCAGTAAATACAAGAAGTTTCTTAGCTCCCAAGGGCCCAGCTTTGAATCAGTGAGTGCTAAACACTGCCCCTCCCACAACAATTTGCGTGATGCATTTCGTGATGGTTTTTGTTTTCCTTCTGTCACTAAACTCAAGCTCAGAGTTTGCTACCAAGCTGTTTCATGTGACACGTAAGTATTAAATTCTGCAATACTAGTATGTGGAAACTGCTTGGTTTTTCATGTGTCTATGCTTATAAATGGTTCTGCTGGTTTACTTGCTAGTATTCTGAGTCTTATGGGTCTCAGAGTTCAGTGTCTCAGGAAGCATCTTGGTGTACTTGTGCTTTTTTCCTTGTCCTGCCATCTCCCATTATTTTGGAAATAACCAAAAGCCAAACCCAATATGCTTAAGATTTTTGTCATTCCCTGAAGTCTTTATGCCTGAAAGTAAAGATAATCACGGTCCTGCTGTTTTCAGGTTGCCCCTGAAGACCTGGAATGCACTTGTTCTCTGTGCATAGCACAGAGTGGGGAAGCAACAGAAATGAGTTTCTACATGAAGCAAAGTGTCAAAGGAGCATCTGGCAGGGAAAGAAGGCAATGTCAGAAACCTGTTGGAGGAAGGTGACCAAAGGACTGATGAACAGTACAAATGTTTTTGTCAGCTGGGGGAAGAAGAGAAGACTGGGGGCAGAAGAGGGGACTGTGTTCTCTATGCCAGAGTTTAGGAGAAAAATAGCTTAGTTCGTGCTTTAGTGAAAAGGAGATAGCAGATCTTTCACTATGCCTTTAAAATACAAATGATAGGATTAAAAATAAAGGGGGTTCATCTGCAGACTAAAAGACAATTTAAATGCGCTTTTTTTTCTCTTTTTTTTTTTTTTTGGTGGCCCATGGCTTTTCTTTTCTGAGTGCACTGAGACAGAACATTTTATGTAATCTAGATTCAGCCAAGAAGTTAATTACCATACTGGAAAATATTTATACACTTGTGCCAGAACTTCTCCACGTCAGGGTTTGCATATCTTCCCTTGTATTTCCCTGTATGCCTATTAGAAATGCACAGAACTCTGTCTGCACTGTCCTCTCCTTTTCATTTTTCCCCTGTGTTTGTCCAAAGCATGGTGTGATTCTTGGTCCTGTGCAGCAACAGGAGTTGGACTTGATGATCCTTGTGGGTCCCTTCCAACTCAGGCTATTCTATTCTATTCTATTCTATTCTATTCTATTCTATTCTATTCTATTCTATTCTATTCTATTCTATTCTATTCTATTCCATTCTATTCTATTCCATTCTATTCTATTCTATTCTATTCTATTCTATGGCTGAATAGTCTGTTCATTTTAACCGTGCTACTTTTCACAGTTAGTTTGTATTTTTCTTGATATACAGTAGATCATATTGACTGAAGACATACTGAGAGAATCCATCCCTGACTTCTAATTAAACCTGACATCTGTGCTGTTAATTACAGATGTATTAGAATTGAACATTTGTTGAAATTTTTATTAAATGGGATTAAAAAGATAGGAGAGTGGTTATTGTCTCAATTGCTATCTGAGAATCAGCTCTTCCCAACTTTTTGCAGGACTGTATATCTGAAATAGATACAGATTTTCAGGGGACGGGAGCAGGAATGAGAGAAGGAACATCTGCAGATGGTTTTGCCTGAATTAATTATCATCTGGAGAAGACAGAGCTTAAGTAGTGTGCAAGGTAAACACAGTGAAATCTGAAATACTGAAATGATGGGCGGGACTGCTATTTATCTCATGAGTGAATAAGACCAGGCATTGTAATTCATCAGAAATGGAACTGGCTGTGAGGGACTTGTCTCATGACTACTTCGGGAAAAATTGAGGCTTCCTCAAGAGGCACAAGCCTCAGGAGATGGGGGCTGAAATGTTGTGAAATGCTTTTGTCTCTGGCATTCTGAACCCTTTGAACACTCACGTGAGCAGGCCTGGCTCTGGGAAAGGCCAAGTGGGTAGTTGTGTATTGGAGCAAACTCCTGTGAGCAACAAGCTGCTGCTGTTCACTGAAGCAAGGATCAGCTGAGTCTAGGTAAGGCAACAAACTCCTGGCTTTCCCAGGCCCTTCCACTTAGCTTGGCTCACAGGCTTTGCCTGATCTGTTGGTGTTTCCCACCATACTGACACACTATATGCCTGCTCTGATTACAGATTACCCAGTTTAACCTTACACCAAATCCTGTGCTGCTTCCTGAGGAATATTCACAGCCCCTCACTGAGCACTCCTACACCCCAGGCTGCTCCAGGAACAGTCCTCCAGCGGAATGTATGTCTTCTATAAATTAAAAAACAAAAACAAAACAAACAAACAAAACAACAACAACAACAACAACAACAACAACAACAACAACAACAACAACAACAACAACAACAAAAACAAACCAAAAAACAAACAAACAAAAAAAACCAAACCAAACCAAAACCCAACCAAACAGACAAACAAACAAAACCCCCCCAAAACCCCAAACAAAAACAAACAAACAAAAAAGAAGCGGTTATTATCAGCTTCTGCATCCAACACAGAGAAAGCTAAGGCAAGAGAGTTTGTGGCCATATGTTGGGCAGACAGGGTAGAGACTAATAAGAAGTCTGAAAATGTGGTGGGTTTTTTCCCCCGGGATGGAAGAAACTTATGGTCTGCTGAGTGTGGAATTGTGGAATAATGTCCACAGATAAAAGCCAGGCTATCCCTGTAATGCAAGGCTCAAGGACACAAGGATTACTCCGTTTCTCTTACAACTCTTGTACACTGCAAAATAATTTGGGAAACAGGAACTGGAAAAATATATTGAGATCACTTTTTGACAAAGGTGGCATGGCCATCAAATAGAGTACAGAAGTACTGTGCCACAAAAACTGAGATGCTGGCAGTTTCTGCTTTCAACTGAAAACATTACGCCAATAAAGACATTAATTGCAATGTGTTCTCCAGAGCACAATGAACATAGCTTTTCTGGGGAAACCCAGAAAATGAGAGGTGAGCTCATTACATGTATCTTATGGTGCTGTGATTTTATGTAGCTTGAGAAAATGAAGACACAAAGGAGTGGGTTTGATCCAAGAAAAATAGTCAGGCCTCTAAATGGATCACATACTTGCAGAGAGAGGTGCTCAGGAAGCCCTGCGTTTGGCCTGGTTGTAGGGACATTATTTCAGCGTGAGAATGACTCAGACTAGTCCCAGAAGTCAGTCTGTCCAAATGTGCACTGAATTTGTCTGTCTCTGCTTCAGACTGGCCTAGCGCATGCCAGCCTGCTTTTGAGATGTGCTGGCTTTGCGTTGAAGGACTTCAGTACCTCTATCAGGCACAGTGTTCCTGGGAATGTTTAGACACACAATTCCTATTAAAATGAAGGACTCAGGCTGGTAATAGCCTACATAAACACTAATGAAATGTTCACTGTAGGAAACTGAAACTCTTCAAATGTTAGGCTTAGCCACATATGCATGCATATGCATGTGGATACACACAAACTGATGAAAATGGAAATCCAGTTGGACCAACATGGAAGTTGTAAAATTTAAGCATGCTTTTCCCGGATTTCCTTTCCATGAAAAGCATATATTTGTGTGTTTGCAATGCCACCATGAAAAATTTTCCTTTTTCAATCTTTCTGTACATATAGTAAAATTATATGTAGATATATATCAAGACACAAATACATATATGCAGGCATACAACTGTATCTGTGCATAGTAGGCAAATATATATATATATATATATATATATATATAAACATACAAGGAAAGTACCAACTGAGTAAAATACTTTTATTCTTTGTTTAGTTTAAAATCTCTGGAGTTAGTATAATTCTTTTAAAATTACTATACTGTATAAAGGCACACAAAAATTACACATTTAGCAAAAACATTTTGACAAAACAAAAGCACATTGGTGCAATCTTACAGCTCATGCTCTTACTCTCCAATCACTAAGGTGTGCTTCAGAATAATGACATTAGAGGCTAAGCATGGCAGTGACTGGAGTCCAGGCTAGTAAACCCTGCTGGGACAATTAGCATGACCTCTTTGCTACTGCCACTAAGAGACATTAAAATCAAGGAATGCCCAATGAGGAAAACAGAAGTGGAAAGGACCAGACAAAGATGAAGTCTAGGGACTGGGAAAGTGGAAAAGGTGGTTGCAGGGAGTTCCAAGTATGAAAATGTTGGGAACAATGGTTTCATATTCTGTAACATGATGTAATGGTCCCAGTTGGTCTTAACTCTGATGGAAAGGCTTTGTTTAAGAACTATAAAAGACTTATTTTTTCATAAACTCTGAGGGTAATCTGGGAAGAGAGAGAATTTGTCTGATCTGAATTATGTGGTCTTTGTTCACACTGTATTCCTTACTGAATCTAGGGAACAATATGAGAGCCCTCCTGTGGCCAGCTGAACACCTGTAAATTCCCTTGATAGCAGTCAAAGACATGACAGCCCACTAGATCATTACCTAGTGTCTGATTTCTTGTTCAATGGGAGTAAGTTGTCATTATCACACTATTTATTGTGTAGAGGTGTGCATGGCATTCTCAACAATATATCAAAGGTGACTGTCCTCAAACACTCATCATCTAAGAGCACAGAGTGAAGTGAAACACAGAGGTAACACTAGCACAGAACATAATGACTTATTATCTACTGCTGTAAGTCAGCACAACTCCACCAATACAGACAAAAGAAGATAAATGGATTGAAGAGGTAGCCATATGGAACACTTTAACAAAAGGCAGTGGACTCAAAGTGGAAAGGATGGCTCCAAGCACCAGTCTGTGTCTCCCTACACAATGCACTGACATTTACACCGAGACGGAATAGATGTGAAAATCTGGGCTCTGACTGGGTATTTTTGATATATCCCTTTGCAGAACGTAGATACTGCACAAGCTACCCAGCAGGATTCTTGTTAATAGTCTCCCACTTCTAGACAACTTGGACTCTATCAGGCTAATCCTCATTCACATCAACTTGGTTTACAGAAATATCAGAACAAAAGGATTCAATAGCATTAGAAAGGTTGAGAGATCACACTTCCAATATCCATAACTTTTCCAGTAAAAAAAAGTCGTTTTGCTAAAGGGGCAGAAAAAGATTCTATGCAGCCTCTTAAAAAAAGTGAGTAGCTAGTCTAAGTACATAAAGACCTTGAAAGGTTAGGAAAAGAACAACTTATATTATAAAGAATACAAACCAAAATAATCCCTTTAAAGCTAAGAAATTTGACATCAATTTATCCCTTTCATAAGTACAAAAATGAAATAATTTTTATTTTATACAGTCAGATTCAAGAGGACATACTGAGAAGCGACAGCTTAGCTCCTCTGAACAACTGTGCTCTAAGCTTAGCCTGAAGAACCAAGTGTGTGCCCTGTGCAATGCAATGCATTGCATTACTGAGCTCTTTAAATGGGCACAGGCAGCTGAATACCTTGGGAGAGTTGTCAAAGGTAATTTACACAATATTGCTGATGATTTTCATTTGCATGAGTAGAAGTGCAGGCAGGAAAAGCAGTATTTGATCCTTTCAGTGCAACATTAACCAGTGTTGCCTACTATACAATCACCATGTTTTTCATGTTTTGTAAGTCAGAGCAAAATGCTGTTCAAATAATCTGTATCTGCAGTTTTGCCAGCAGCAGATCAGCATTAGTCTAAACCCCTAAATAGTTGCTCCCTGAAATTTTTGCGTTTCACAATCCTTCTAGACTTCTAAATTTAGCTGTCTTTGCTCTCCTTGTCAGGCATGTACAACGTGTGACAAAGTCCGGTTCAGTTCAAGAATTTTAACTTATGAATTAAAATCTGCAAATCCAAACCGGTTCCAAGTGGGGGCCTTTCTCTCTTGGTAGTACAGCCAATTGATCAGTAGATGGTGGTGGTGCACTGTCACCTGATGCAGTTGGCCGAGGACGGTACCCAGCTGTTAAACCAGTTTAATTATAGAGCAGACCAGTAACAGTCTTGGACACGATTGAGTTTTTAATATATCAGAACATCAGAACATTAAGAAATGAGAAATACTAAATATATGTGTCTTATAAACTAGGAGAAGTTGTATTTTCTTTTTTGTTGGTTTTTTTTCTTTTTTTCCCCCTAGAGTTTCAGCAAACTTCTAAACTTCCTTTTCCTCAACCTGTATTTTAATTCAGTGAGAAGAGAGTCCTTTAGCTTTTGCTGTTTTCATATATTAATTAAAATGATAGAAGCAAGGAGAAATAAAGTAAAGAGTGGGAAGATGCCTAATGAAATTGTCAGACTCCAGAAATCCTTTCAACATGGTTATTTGCCACTTTCCCTCCCACACTGACTTTGTCACAGCAGTAACTCTCTGGAGGTTAAGAAGGGAGAGAAGGAGCTGGTTTCAGTCTCCTTTTCCCAGGCAGGTAGGATGGAGAGGACGAGCACTGGGGACATCTTTCACCTTTTCATGTACAGGATTCTGGCATGCCTTTGTCTCTGAGTCTTGATCTGTTTGCACTGCTGTGGGTATTTTAGAGCTTCTTTCTAGAGATATATACGGCATTATGCACCTGGAGCCGGTGTGCTTGTCATGGGGAAGGACTGTATTGATCTTGGGGCCTCTACTGAGAGAGAAGTAGTAAAGTCTTGGAGCAGGACCACAAATGAGTGAATTAGAGTTGCCTTTCTGAGCAGTACAAGTGCTGAAGTTTTATAGCAGGACCTCTGATGGGAGTGACATGCTGAAAGCAGTTATGAAATGTTGTAGGCTAGGGGCCACATAGCAGGGGCAGATCAGATTTCCAGTTAAACACGTTTGCCACCCACTGGCCAGGCTGCAGATTTGCCTGTTGCTGCGATGGGAATTAACAGCTTGTAGTTATAAGTATTTACATATGATGGATGATTAGGACGTAGAAAGCATAGTTTAACAGTAGAGTATATTTGAATATTTGTAGGCTTTTGTTTACCATATTAAATGTAATGACTCCAGAACTGGGCAGTGACAGGGCCATACTAACACTTTCAATTTACAGCTTGCTTCTGCTGTCAAAACCAATACTTTCTCAGCTCCTAGGTCATATCTCCTTGGCTGACTGACTGATTATATTCATGAACAATCATAGCTAAAGGAGCCATTTCATCTGGTCTGTACCTATTATGAGTTTTACCTATCATGAAGGTAAAACCAGACATTAATTCAAAGTTGAACTAGTACTTGAGAAGAGGGTGAGAAAGCTGATCCAAACTGCTCCTTTTCCTCAACCATCTGGTGCCAGAAGAATCTGGTGTCAGAAAAGAGAATTGAGGGGGAAGTCCAGAAGACTTGGCTGAAAGCGTCTTCCAACAGTATTGGTTCCTATCCAGTTTTGGTTTTGGTCCTATCTTCATCAAAAATCAGAACTGCACTGTGAGGGGTGATGAGTCTACCTCATATCAAAAGCACTAGTACAAGCTGGGCAGAGAAAGAAAGAAAAATGTGCCCTGAGGCTAGCAGGCCAGAAACAAGAAATGACCTTTTCAGATTTACCCACCCTGAGTCGGATTATTTTTCTCCTTTCCTCCCTCCCTACTTCACTGCAATTTTTCTATCACCTAGAAAGAAAAGCATGTTTAAAGATGTAATATAAAGAGTAATTCCCATGCTGCCCCTTTTGGATTTGAAAGCTGGTAAGAATTTATTGCTCAGTAAGTTAAACTTGATACTGTGACATTTCTAAGGGCAATGGTTATGTAAATACATCCTAATACTGTCTCTGGGGTGCCACTGCAAACAAAAAACACAGTCCCCACAGGGTAATGATATCACCTTTACATGACTGAATACAGAAAATGGAAGACTATAAAAATAATCTTTTATGAACATTTTCTCTTTTATTAGGTCTTGGAAAAATATGTATTGTTTCAAAAGGGAAAAAAGTAGGAGTGAAGGAGTGAGAAATGTAAATAATTTTCATGGTACTTCAAATATTAAAAAGGGAATACAATAAAATACAAAGAAATTAATAAACTCTGATTGCCCAGATATAATTAATTTTGCACTATGAAGGTGTCAGTGCAGAAACATTATCCATGTCAGAAAAAAAAATCAAGTCTTAGGATAAAATTAATATCTTAAAGAAAAATCTTACCACAGCTTGTACTGTCATTAAGGATTAGTCATTAAAGAAGTCATTTAATACAGCTGTTTCATACAGTATAATTAAAATTATAAGTTAACCATAGTCATGACAGTTCTTCCTTGATTAGTGTATATTATTCTTATATCAATCTTAGAGTCATGAACTTTCAGTAAATTGGGTCTAGAACCTCCATATGGAGTCATGAGGTTTTGCATGCAAATGGAATTTCTTACCCCTCAAAGACTGAAGAAAATTTGAGTATCTCCAGTAACCAGATGGAGCAAATAGTCCTTTAAGGCATATGAAAGTCATGAATATTGCAGGAGAATAAATATATATTTGCTGTATATATATATATATATACACACACATATATATGTATTTGATGTAGTTAAGTGTTTTCTTGCATAAATACATGGCAAAAGATTCAGGGACAAGGCACTACCTAAAGAAAAATATCATTGTCAACACTGCAATAAAAAATACCAAGGTCCCTCTGTTCCTTACCATGTTATAGGGCACAGTACTGCACTCCCTGATTCTGTAGATGATGCCTAAATGCAAAGAAAGGCAGACAATAAAAGTCAAAATTGGGTCTTTGACTTAAATGCCGTAATTTATTTTGTGCTGACTATTACCTCACTGAGAACATTTCCAAGAAAGCAACATTTAATATTAAAGGTGAATTTCGTGCTTTCCAAGGCATGCTGTGGGAACTTTCCTGTTGCCTGAAGAGCTAATGAATTTTGCAAGATGATACTTTATAAAACCTGGCACTCAGCTGATTACCTCTTTCTACTGCTGTTGATAGACTTACAAGCAGTACTGAGAAGACTTGCAGTACTGGGAAGAGCTCTGCAAGGTTGCTCTTGCCATTCTTCTGCCTTAGGCTACACTCAGTCTCTGCAGTTCAGCCCAGTGATCCAGACCGTATGTCCCAAGTCACTCCCCATGGAATATGATTCGTATGCTTGACTGCTCTGCCTGTTCAGAAACACTTTCTAACATCTAACCTAAACCTCCCTCAGTGACATAGAAAGCTTTTAGGTTTTTATACTATCCAACAAGAACATGACAAACAGATTACTTCCTTCCTCTTGCAGCAGCAACTTTTTACATGTCGGAAGCTTATGTCTGTCTCCCTCCTCATTCTTCCCTTCTTTTGGCTGTCAATCTTTGCAGACAGCTAATCATTCTTACTGCTCTCCTTTAGATCCCTTCCAGATCATTCACATCTTTTTAAAAATAACTTGAGTTGCCAAACATCCCTTATAATGTGTGATTTCCCATGTTTAAGCATCAAATCTCACATGCCATATTAAAAACATGTGAAATATTGCCTGCTTGAATATTTCCTCTTTATTTGAATAGGTGACATGGGTTTTGAGGTTGAAACATAGAAACTTGCAGCTGCTTCCCTGCCCATTCTTCAGAGAAGCCTTTGGCAACAAAGAGCCATGATTTGGATGTGGCTGAGACAGAAGTAAAAGCCAAAGCATCCCTAGAAGAGTTGGGGAGGTCTGAAGAACAACGCACACCCTGAAGCACCAGGAACGCATAACGGTGTTTTAAAATTCAGAACCCACCAATTCTGAGATGCTGCCCCACATCAGATATAATCCTTCTCCCAAGGACTCACCAACATAGTAAGAAAATAAATACTCCTATGTTTTGTAGACAATGCTTTTGTTTATACAGCTCAGGAGACGACATTTTAGGTCCCTGACTTCTGTTTGGCTTGGGATTCTCTGTGCTCTCTTCTCTGCGAAATGCTATCCAGCAAGTCATGCTCCATCCTGCATTTCCTCAGTTGCTTATACCTGATTATCTAAGGACCTTGTCTTCACTGTTTCCTCTTTTTCTTATCAGAAGACTTTTTTAATTTGCCTTGATCATTCTGAATTTTGGTCCTATTCTCCACTACTTTTGCTGTTTCTCCCAGGCTGGTGTCATCTGTGAAGTTAATGCCTCCTCTTCTTTCAAGTATACAAATTATTTTAAAAAAACCCCAAACCAAAACTATAACCAGACCTTGAACAGACCTTTGGCCTTTATCTGATGTATGTTTAATTTCAACAGAGAATCACCTGCTATGTTATTTGGAGCAAGAACAGACTCTACTCCTCAGACACCATTTCCATGGATATGATGCAACACAGAGGTATAAGTTTGCATCTTCCACTTCCCGGTGTATGGAATTACTGTGTTGCTTGTAGAAGCCAGTATCAGCTCTTGTCTCCGGAAGGAAAAACTGGAGAGTCATTGCGAGTGTCGTCAGTGCTGTCCACTGTGGAAGAAGCACTGTTTCAGAGACATGAGTGCACATTTAGCTGGGGCAGAATATGAGATCAACCCAAAGGAATAAGCACCTCCTCTCAGAGCTAAGAATACTCCAGCACTACAAATGTCCTCTGCAAAATACCTACTACAGCAAATAGGAATGCTTTTTCTTGGAGTCCCTAGCTAATTGATAATACAAGAGAGAAATTACAGCCTTTTTCAGCCTCTAAGATCTGAGACAATCAACTGCAGCAGTGTCCATCACCTCTAAAAATATAAACTGTATCAGACCCCAACTGCATGAGAATCTCCTTCAACATCATCAGAAGGTCTGGGATCTCTCCCTTTGTGAAGAGTTTTAGAGGAATCTTTTAATAATTTTCTATTAATATGTATGAATCTTTCCAGTCTGGGGCCTATCAGAGGAGTGAAGTTTGGCATTTAGGAAATACTTGAACCTAACTCACTTCATTTTTTTCCCCAGCACTCTGACTGATGACATTTCAGTGTAAAAGAAGGCTTTGCAGCTGACCTTTCTATTCCTGCCAGAGAGACCTTACAGGCAGTGGCAAATTCTGTCATTACACAAGGTGAAAAAGATACTATTCATCCTTATCCAGTCTGGACATCTTGGCAGAATCAGAAATATATTTCTAGTTAATTCGGTCCCAATGCAAAGCTTTCAGTGACCAAAGTGGGTGAAAGGGAGTGAAGAAAAGAAACTTAAGCAATGTTTTAAAGTTAATTTCACTCACTTAATGCTATTTCCAATTGAATTTCTAACTTTTAAACCAATTGCTATTATTTTCCAGACCATTAAAAAATAAATTCCTGTTGCAAATGGAGATGGTGGTTTATACCATCCACTTGCCAACAGTGAGAATAGAGATGGCTGGAAAGATATGAAATGTATAGCCTGTGCTGATAGAACATGGGCTCACAGGATTTATATGCACTCAGGGACCACTTACAGGACTTTTGTGCCTGTGTGGCTAGACATGTGAATGTCATGGGCTAGTTTTCCATTGCAATGATGCAAGGAGGTAATAATTCCCACATTTTTCTCTCAGTGACAGGGGGAAGGTAGCTTTAAGAGCTGGAAGGCTGAGGATTGGGACCTCTAGTTTCTCTAAGGTGATTTTAAAAGATTCTTTAACTCCAGACACTTTGTATTACTAAGCTCCTTAAAAATTTATGATGTTTATGACAATCATTTTTCCCTGTGAAATTTCCTTTCTGCTCAAGTATTTATAGGAAGAAAAAGTTTTCCTTTTTCCCCCATCAAGTCAGCAAAGCTTATCCTGTGAGGATTTCTGAATGAAAGGGGGAGATTAGTGTTTCTGGAACATACCTTAACTCACTTTAGAAACATTTACTGGACTTCCTGCCATGCCTCCTGTCCAGCTGGCTGTGCAGCCACTGCCCTGCCTCCCTCTGTGCTTCAGCTTTATTTTATTGGAAGGAATTGGGGAAAAAAAAATCCACAAACAAGCTTTGAGATGCTTTATATCATAAAATCCCATTTGGGATGTGATTGTTTTTGACTAAAGCAGGGAGCTTTGCTTAATGGGATTAAGGAAATTTCCAGCTGCCTAGAGATCCTCCTTTTCTCTGCCTCTCATTGACAGGGGAAAAATGTTCAATTGTAATTGTATTGTAGGATAATACATCCTAGTGGCTTTTGACTCAGTGCCCACAGCCTCAGCTGTACAGAAGGGAGCCAACTGCCCTCAGGGGTTTTACCAAGACCTATTTCTCACCAACACAGAGAATATTTTTTTTGGTCCTTAGATGCACCTTGACATTTACAGAATCATAGAATCATAGAATATACTGAGTTAGAAGGGACCCATCAGGATCATCAAATCCAACTCCTCGCCCTGCATGGGATCCCCCAAGAATCACACAATCTGCCTGAAATTAACAGCTCATTTTTTTATGTCCTGCTCAAGATGTTTGGGAAAAAATGCAAAACATCTTATTTTTTTTGAACATTAGCTTTTCACAGAAAATCACTTCAAACTAATTTCCTTTCCTATGTCTTTTAGTTTTGGAGTATGTTTCACTGTGATAGTGATGGATCTGCATAGAAGGATCACACAACAATTTTGTTAGGACAAAGATGCAGAAAGATAGTGAAATACAGCAATCCATCTTAAAAATAATAAACTCCACACCACCACACAAATTACTTACATTATGTTTTTGAGATTAGTACAGTGTGCTTCAGAAAGTCAGTTACTCTTTCACCCTACTCTACATGTGTATCTACCTTCATTGAGCTTTGTTTCCCCAAAATATTTAGAGGGGGTATTAAAAAGGGGCTTTTTTGAGATTGAGAACTATATGAACAATATGCTGTTATTGGACATTTTTTTTTTTTCAGCATAAGTAATCTGTAGTTGTACTTTGGACATGTATGTTTTGTTAGTAGAATTGTATCGGGCAGTAAATTCATAGTTAGAAAAATAGCCCTATCCATAATGGTTTCTAAAACCAAACCAGTCATAGAGGAATGGTGTAATTTTAAAAAGCAGATCAGTACTTCATTATCTGCCCAAACATGTGTCGTTATTTAAGGTTACTTGCTATTTAACACTATCAGTGACTTTTTAGGAGGGGAAATTAAAATTCTGTGCCTTAAGGAGCTTGTGAATGGTTGCACCAATGCCATGTTCCAGTTTGAGGCAGGGAAAATATGTGTGGCACTCTATGTACTTAGAACTTGTCTACTTTATATTCTACTGTCCAAAATCTGTTTTACCTTTTCATCTCTCTGTCAAAGTCTGTTATGCAGGCCTACGTCAATGACAATCTCTCCTCATGAAGGAGTAGAACCAGCAATGCTGATCATCCACCAGGATGCCACCCCTGGTGCAGGGCATGTGGGCACTGGGGCTCATGGAGCAGCCCAGTCTGCATCTGAACCATCCCCACCAGGGAGCGCTCTGTGCCCTCTCCCCTCTCCTTCATCTATGGGCCTCTATACAAATATGATTTCTGTATGTGTATTTAGTATTTGATGTTTAATTCAATATATGAAAGTATTAAAGAAGTACAGTTGTTTTAATGAGGACACCAGCATTTTTCTCCTAGACGGATTTGAAGAGAAATTTTGCTTTTGCTTTAAACATTTTCAATGGAAACTCGTATTTTCAAAGGAAATATAAAGCTTGCAGAAACGCTTCAACAAGGTGAGGCATTATCTTCTAAATAAGTTTTCATTTTTTTCTAAGGAATCCAAAATATTTGGAATCCAAAAGATCAAGAAATTTGAAATTAATATTCTTTGATTTTGCAGCAAGACTTGCAGGAAGCCTCAGGTATTTTTATTAGGAGCTTATTACCTTAACTTTATAATTTTTTTATGTAAATGAAGCTGTTGTTAAATGCTAAGTAATGTTAAATCATGCTCTGCAGACATTGCTAAGCAGTTTGACTTGGACTTGTGCTCTCCTCTTGATTACCTGATTTTCTTAGGAATTCATCATTTCGCTACTTCTCCAATTGCCATAGAACCTAAACAACTTATTGAAAGAAGCCAGAATTCTAAAATAAAACAAAAACTGCAGAAAAATTAGAAGAGTAGCAGGAAGAGAAAAGGTTTGGACCGGTTGGTAGGTAGGAACAAAAATTTCATAGTGTATTCTTCAGAGTGTATCCCACTTGCACATCATTCTTCCAATTAATCAGATATTTAATCAGCCATAAGAATATCAATAAAAAATATCCAACCTCCATATTTCTTTAAAAAAAACCCATAATATTACATTACTTTTCATTAATATGTCACTTTTCAGTGCTGTCTCTTCACTGGTTTTTCGCACCATGTTCCCCAGCTTTCACCCACAAGCCTGCTAGAGAGGCCTCAGAGCTCCAAACTACAGCTTGAATGACACATTAATCACTACTGAAAACTTAGAGACTTCATGCTCACCTCTTTCCTTGGTGCCTACATCACTTAAGCACATTTTTTATCCAAGCATCTCCCAACTGAAGCCCTCCACAGATGACATGCTTCCCAAAGGAGGAGTTTTGTTATTTAGTTCTTGTTAAGGACTGTTGGTCAACAGGAAAATGTGTATCTGAAAAACTTAGGTTATGTCCATATGGAGAGGTTGAAAATTTGATTAAATGTTGGACAATAACATATCCAAAGTGTTCAGTTTCCATAATGCAGCAGGGTCATGCCCAGTCTCTCCAAAACATCAGGAGAGAAAAGATGCAACAGTAGAGTCTTTTATGTAGAAAAATACTTGGCAAATATACAAGCCTGCTGAAACATCCTGTGAGAGGCTAAACAAATTTCTACTTGTAATTCTTTTATAGCTGCTTTAAGATGGTATTTTCTCCCCTAAATACAATGTTGAAATTCTACTTTTAGCAAGTTTAAAAAATAAAAATTCAATTTTCAAAACTGAAAAAGAAGTCTCTGTGAATAATTAAATCTCAAGAACTATAGCTACAGGGTTACAGACAGGCATTACACCACTCAAAAGTTTCAAAAAATGCAATGTTTGAGCTTAATAAACCCAGCATCACCTGCAAACCAGATTAGTAAAAGGGTATGCTCTCCTGCCAAACTTCAGGGAAAGCTCATATTTTCAAGAGTTCATAACTCAGTTGTAAAATGTTAATAACTGTTTTCCAGACTTATTTTTGGTATACAAGTTTCAGTCCAGAAATCCTTCCATTTAATCAAATATAGTTCGTGTTAAGGGACAAAGAAGCAAACTTTGAATCTATTTAAAGTGTTTTGTTTACAACACTGAAGTTTTACCATTAGGAACCATTGTAAGACATAGAATACAAATAGTTATTTTTATTTGTAGCAATTGAAGAAGCATTGTTAATTTTATAAGCACGTAGTTTTGCATACTACTTTTCACCAGTAGATTTCATGAAGTCAGATGTCATACTCCATGTTAATTAGACGAGCACCTAGTTCTGTGCAGTACTTTTTACCAGCAGTTGCCAAGCAGTCTAGTTTGAGGCCTCTGATCTACAATCAAAGAAACAAGCTGAGGGACATATAAGCCGATCTAGCAGACTGGGAGCTGAGGTAGGAAAAACATCTGGGGACCTTTACTCCTAACTGGGCCTGCTCAGCACAAAGCAAGTTACATGTGTAGTAAAACCTACAATGCACCATCTTCACACACGAATATGTGTTACAAAGTCAGGTCTGTAACAGCCTGTTCACTTACACAGCTCCAATCATGGGCATAGCCATGGCTCACTCTGGCAGAGAGAGATCAGTAGCCCTACAGGCTCCAGGGAGGGTTTAATTTGCCTCTCAGGGGCACCAGGAGTCTGTCATCCATGAGCTTTGGAGCATGCCATGCTGGTATTTTTCTTTAACAGTAACAGGAGATAATTATTATACTGTTATAGTATCCTAAGAAACAGGTTTTAGATAGAGATTCTGCAACTGTCCTAAACACTTAGACATCTAGATATTAAACCTCCAGGTTTTAGGGGTACAGAAATTCAGTTCCCACTCATCCCCCTGACAAAACAAAGTGGGGAAAAAAGTCACCCAGTATTATCCTTCACCTGAACATTCTAATGGCAATAGTTTTGTAAAACTTTCTTTTACAGTCTCTATTGAGTATAAGCATTCTACACTTCATGCGGCAATATCTCATGTGTGAAATTGTCTTCTGTTCCCATTTGTGTTTCTTAGCCTAGGAAAACCTTACAAAAATAATAAAGTTCCTAAAAAATATATATATAAAAAAGTAGTGGTCTGATTCCTTGCTGCAATATAAAACTTAATCTTCAGTCACCTCTGTGAGCTTACTCCTATCCCAGCCCAGGCATGCCTGGGACAGCACAGAAGGAACATCTGTCTATGCAGAGCAAACAATTATAACCCGTTATGAGGACAGCACTGGAACAGAGATATAATTAATTACAGTAAATTTAGCACCATGAATTGAAGGACTCGACTCCCATTAGCAAACAGGGGAGGGAAGCTCAGCAGGCAGATAACATCTTTTATAGGCAGGGATCATATAAATGCCCATTTCACACTTATTTAATCTTGCGAAAACACTACTAGGAGAAAAAAAATTGTTCTTGAAAAGCAAATGAGCTATTCAAAGGCATTCAGACGTCCCCATACAGAGTTTGTGTTCAAGAGAGCCCTGAGCAGTCAGGATGGCCCATGATCCAAGCTGGCAGACCTGCAGGGACACAATGGAGCCCTGAGTGCCCGCATGGACAGATGCAGAGCAGTGCTGCCAAGGCGCCTGCCTCACCCCTTTGGATGTGTGCCGAGGTAAGGATGCACCAGCATCCATGCTCTGCACCACAACCCACATGTGGTGCACACAAGAGGCTGCCTGGGGTGAAGGATGCCAGGTGGGGCAAGGAAATGGGTGCAGGGCCATGCAGGCACCTTGCCCAGCGTTTAAAACCTTCAATGAGGTTCTGCAGAGAAAAACTGTGTGGTTATTGACATACTGCCATTCTCTGGAGATAAGAGCAGCCACCAGAGTGGGCATGTTCTTGTGAAGATTCCTGAAAATGAGACCACTGTATTTGGGACCAAAGTGTTATAGCACCTTTCTCTTTATTTCCCAAGTAAGCAGCAGGACAAAGCAGAAAACAAGTTATTAGGAAAACAGCAGTGGCTTTGAGATGGGAATGTAATTAAAAAGTCAGAAAAAACCAGCTCACTCTGCCATATCTAAAAACCCAACCAGCCAAAATTTCACCCGTGAAAAGATCTAAGAATCAATATATGGACTGACCATGAACTGCTCCAGCTAGGTTGGAGGCTAGATGGTGAAGTTTCTAGAGGACTCTCTCTGAACTGCGGGCTGTATCAGAGAAAGTAGAGCAGGAAATACTTTCAGAGATGAAAAGGTCTGTTGCATTTCTTAAAATACTGGCATCTAGTGCAGGAATCTTTTCCCTCTAATAAGGTACAGGTGATGAGAACAGCACAACAATGAGGAAGGTCTCTTGAGCTCTCTCTGTAACACTGTTGTCACGGAAGAACTAAGTGTGTAACTGTTTCGGTAGCTTTGTAGCCTTTGGTCCACAACTGAGTAATTGGTGCTGAGGATTCTCGTAATGTCTGGAGTAGACAGCAGTACCCTGTTTTAGTATAGCCACTTTTTTCATAGCCTGTAGGTAGGAAAGCTCTAATTTAAATCCTACTAATAACATAAAATAAAAATAGCTATTGACTTTATTGACATTTTAGCAAGCAAGGTATTTTTAGAAATTATTTGGAACCTCTCCTTTATCTTCACAGATAACTATATTTCTATTTTGCTTGTGAAAGAATACAATTTAGGTGCAAAATGTTTCAGTTAATTCCTCTCTGATCCTACAAACTTTTTCTTACTTAAATCTGTAAATTGATGATAAACACCGTCAGCTGCACAATTCTGTAATGTAATTTTTAGTTACTCAAAACACACCATGTCTCCAAATTATTGCAAGTCATGTAAGGGTCCGAGTTAGCTGCTAACCCTATGTGAAACTGAAACTTGAGTACCAGGGGTTTTGTCACAGGGTCTGAGTGTTCGTTAAAAATGACAGAAGGAAACAAGACATGGAAAAAAAAGGTGTAAATTCAGAAAAATAAAATCTAAATTCAATGCTTGACATCAGTCCCCTGAGACTTGAAAACCATAATTTTATTTGTAGTTTTCTCAGGATATCAGTTAAAAGTCAGCATGAGTGTGCACAAACTAAGCACAGATCTGGAAATACCGCTGTGTCAGAGTCTCAGCTTTTACCCCAGACAATGCCAGGGTGTGTATATTAAATTGTTGTAGCTTTTGAGATGACACTGTCTTCCTTCATCCATGACCCCCTTTCACAACTAGAAGGACCATCAGCAACACCAGTTCCTGGCCAGGCAAGTGCATTGTCCAGACCAAAATACCTAAAAAAGTAATGTTAGTGATTAGAGGGAAACAAGTCTCCCATGGCAGCACCCACGGAACTGTCTTTCATGTTCTTCTATCATCAAAGAATTAAACAGTTATCAGTGTATGACTCTACAACTCATGGATATTTTATAATTCAGACATCATGTCCCCCAAAACTTTTCATATGTAAATGACAAGATGCATTTAAAAGCCTGTTTCTTTATGAAGCACTTAAAATCACGTCCTGTTTCCTTCAGCTCTGTTCAAATACTTCCAGGTCAAGTAAAATGTGTAGCAAAATCAAACTGGATATACACAATCACCTGCAGTTTCTTTAAGCAAGGCCACCTCAGAGAAGCAAGAATAATAGTTGAAGAGATTTTTGAGAGTTGAAATCTCTCAAACAATAAAGTTGAAGAGATTTTTTTTTTCCAGCCAACATACACAAATCTACAGTTACTTTGTTACCAGAGGCCAATTTCCTGCATCACATCATGAAAATTGTTGCTTAATTTGCCCTGAATTTTGGTATATGTTTAACAGTGCTTCCCTGCCACTGTTCATCTGTTATTATAAAACAATACTTCTCGCTTGTTTACACTTCTAGCTGATTACATTCACATGTTCTTCTCAGCACAGTTTTCTACAACAATTCAGGAGCCTCCACCCCAATAAACCAGAATGATAATCCAGTACAATCCTTCCCATCCTAATAGTCAGAATTTATTTCTATGCAATTTCTCCATCAGTTGCAGCCTTCAAAAATCTTATCTAACACTGTCTTATCTAGGGAATGTTCTAAAATCAGATTCATGCACATATAATTGAACTTTTTGCTTGGCTTTGCTGCAATTTCTGTTCTGTAGCAAAGATAGCATTTTTAGTTCTGACAATTCTCAGAGTTTGTACCTTATTTGAAAGCCATGTGTTTGCAGATGGATAAAAAGTATCTCTGTATTTTAGTTATGGTATTTGCAATACTTGTCCCTTGTGGTGATGGCAACAGTCAATTTCATCTAATGATACTTTCTATAAGGCCATTACATTTTTATATCCATAGACCAACCTCTACTTATTTGAGTTAATTTCTGATAGCACCTTTGGCATACATCCTCTAAATGTCCAGTTTTCACCCTACTGTTCCAGGAGATATGTATTAATGCAGTTTATTGAAGTCTAATTTAGACAATCTGGGTTTGCCCTTACCACTGCTGGTGAATCCCAACAATTTCGTCTAGCACCAGTCCCAGATTTTCCAGTTACAGTCACCTTGACACTTCATATCATTCTGTTTGTTTTAAGGGACCCACCTTGAGCTTAAATCTCTAATTCATTGGAAAAGCTCTTCCTGCCTTCAGGAGCTCCGTATTAGGACCTAAATGGTTCAACTAATCAGGCAGCTAACACCAAGCAAGTCTCAAGATAAGGATGAATAGATGGGAACCCAAGGGGACAGGAAAGACTACAGCAGCGGCCACAGTGGGTTGGAGAAAGAGCTTCTGGTTGTAGGTAGTCTGCAGCTTTTCGTGCATATGAAGAATTGCAGCTGCTGCTATAGTCAATATGCCAGAAAAAGGAGCAGCTGCAAGAGAGGGAGGAAGGGAGGACTGTGTAGGACCTCCTGACTTGACCCCACACTTCTGTAGTGTAAATTTTTCCTCCCTCTCCCCTGCCATACTTTACCCATAAAAATTTGATTACTATGATTTTATGCAGGTGAAGTGAGTTTCACTTTTAAGGCTTGAAAGTTGTTTCATTTTCAAACCCTAAGGTTTTACAGTAAGAGAGTGGGAAATGAGTTCTGAGAGATCATGGGTGTGATTTTACGTGTGGGGTTTTTGGGCACTCAGTTTCAGGAGCTGGCTTTTTAATACTGCTGAAGGAACTCCAAACTGAGGATTGCAAGCTATCAGGTGAATACCATAAAATGAAATACAATCTCTGCAGGATGTGGTTTGCCTGTGTTAAATTTCACATCTGCCAGTCATAATATCATCCTTGTAAACCTAAAAGAGTCAATGTTAATGTTATTCTGTATTTAAATAAAAACATTAATTAAAAACCTATTTTAAAGCTTGTCATTTATTGATTCATGTCTTACAGAATAAGCTATGACTTTTCAGCATATAGAGTGACTATAAAAGAGAAACTGTAATTTCTTATGTAGTTAAATTTTTTCCTGAGTCCTTATTGCTTATCTAATATAGTTCGGTCATATAGTTATTACATGTCCAAGGGAAGGTGTTGTTTCCATACCTGAGCTCTTTATTAGATATTTCTCTTGCAAAACAATTCAGAACTTTCCATCCTAATTTTTTCCCTAAAACGCACAACTGCAGAGATTGCACACTTAGTTGGACATATTCATGTTGTAGCAGATTTCAGTTTTTTCTTCAAAAATCAGTGATTCTTTCTATTATTTAAAATATGTTAATATTTTGTAGACAACTTTACAGCTGATTTAGACATGTCTGTGAAAAGAACCATAGCCCTTCATGACAGCATTATGACCTGTAGGAAGCTGGGGAAGACCATGGGCTATTGGGACCACAGGGCTGTTCACACAGACCTTGCTCCTACCTGGGCCAGAGCACTGCCAGGTTTGTGAAAGGTTCTTTGACGTGAGAAGCCTGTGGGCTGTATGAGAAGAGCTTGGGTTTAGTAGATACAGTAGGATTCAAAGATAGACCAAGAGAGATGGATGTGTGTAGGATATTGATCCTGACGGTGGAATTGGCTGGGTGCTCCAACACAGACTTCAGTTTTCCTTCCTGTGAAAAACATGGGGTGTGGTAGGAAGAAGAGGGCTGGTGGGACATACATCCACAGCTTACACTGGTAAAAGACTTACCAGTCTGGGCGCAGGAACTTTTTCAAATCTGACTGTTCATATCTTACCTATGCACTATAGAACCCTGCTCCTTCTTCCAAATTCCTCATTTTCCCTAGCATCAACAAATTTTAGTCCTTGAAAATATATGGTGGAGTCTTTCAGCCAAGCCTTCCTTCTTGCAGCTCTCAAGGGATGGCCACTGCTCTCTGGCTTACTGATTCCTTATCGAGAGGGAAGCTGTCCTGCAAGCACTGCTTAATAAAAACATGCCGTCTATCACACGTAATAAAGATGAAACACAGGGACGTCAGACAACAAATATAAACACTCCCACAGACCTCCTGCCACCATAAAATAATTCATGGGGATGGAACTGGAGTGGCATTCTGTCCCTGATAATGTTCCCAGCTGGCTTACCAGCACCTATAGTTTCCCTGGCTGTTTGCAGAACACTCCCAGCTCTAGTTTCAGTTCAATAACTTTATTTGTGACCTGCTGTTAAGGAAGTCTCAGATGTGGTCTCACTCACTGAGCAGAAAATTGTGTCAGGTATATCAGAACAGCCATCATTAAGCTCACTTTAAGCATTTTGGCTTTTTATAGAATAGTCTCAAAAGAAAAAGTCTAACTGTCACCAACTCATTTTTTCCTTTCTGAAATGTCTCTCACAAATCACTACAAAAGGTCTAGGCAACAAAAATCTTTCTTAGACAAATAAGTCCAAACAGAACAAAGAAAAATAGGCTATGCACAACATTTAACATAAAATCCAATACTCTTCTACCTGCAAACCTGTAATTTTGTGAGATCATGTGGGAAACTACCAAAATTTCCACCTTTTCTCCTACAGGTGCTGGGTAATAGCACAGTTTTCAGTGGGGGCCACAGTTTTTTCACCTTATGAAATTTTAATAACATTCTTATGGCTCTCCCATTCACAAGAATCTTTTTTAAAGAATGCTAATAATTGGTCTCTTAGAAAGTCAAGTCTATAGGAGAAAACCTGAATGGAAAGTGCAAAAAGAAGGCCTTCATTACTGTAAAAGCCTTTTCTGAGAAACAGCTCTGAGTCCAAATAAGAAAGACTCAGGCAGTAAGTAGAGGAGTGAGTTTGCATGTACTAAGCCCTTTAAAAGATACAGCTAGATGTGGTGCCAAAGAAATGTCTATTATTTTCTACTAGGCATGGAAAAATTGATGACAAAGAATGAAAAAGAGTATGATACAGAAAGAAGGTGCCAGTGGCAACCTGGGGCCCCAGCAGAATACTGTTATTGCAGTCAGGGATTCAGAGACACACAGCAGCATAACAACATTCACTCATGTTTTTGTCAAATTTCTTCTCTTCTGCTTTTTGACACCATCATGGCAATAGCCCTTTTACTCCCATATGAACAAAAAATCCATCAAAAATGCGAGGGCAACAGGTCAGCTGAAAACATTTCTACACTTGAGTGATAAGTGGCTTACGCTGAGACACAACCGAAGATAGATGTCATATATAACATAACACTGGGCTCTTATGAACATAAATCTATGGATACACAATGCAAAATTCATTGCAAAATCTACATAACATGAACGAGCTGCTTTTAGTTGAATGCTCCTTCCTTTTTCCTGTTATTTCACTATTAAAACAAAGCATGTAGCTGCTCTGAGAATTTGTATTGCTGAACTGAGTTGTAGTGTGCATGACACTGCTGTATAAATGAACATTTTTCCAGCAGTAACAAGAGAACTAGAATAAGAATCTGAAAAGAATTTTGTTCCATTATAAACTCAGAAGCCTGATTAGTTCTTCACTCATTGAACTCTGTTGCAAAAAGAGGGCTGGACCCGGTGTACTTTGGATAGAGGGGAAATGCATTGGCAACACATCATCGAAGAAAGAGTTTGCTGCACCAGAACAGCCTGAGCTGAGAGGTGAAAGCTACACTAGGTAAAGGACTTAGGAAAGGGAAGTACTTTAAACAAGTCATGGAAGTTACAATCAGCAGTCTGGATCCAAATCATAAAGGATTTATGATTTATCTTCTCTGTAAAACCTCCTGTAATTAAAATCGCCTAAGTTCAAAAGGAAAAAGGAATGTCTTACTACATTTTTAGTGAAAGCCGGGATATTGGAGTGTCGTTACCTGAAAAAAAGTAGGCTGAAATTTTGAGAGCCTCTGGTGACAAATATAAAAGTCAGCTTGCAGTGAGCCAAGACCAGATTTTCTTTGCTGATAATACTTATAACTTTATACAGTTACTTATTTGATTAAGTGTGGCCTGGAATTTTTTCTGTTTTAATCTCTTGAGTCACATAAAAACACACTGTAAGTTAAAAATCAGAATAATTAAAGTACTGGCTATATTTATAAACACTGCTACTTCTTTTGCCAGGTCTTTTGGAGCATTCTGCAGCAAAATAAACAGATGTTGAAAATATAAACACACTAATATGAAAACAGCCTCTTAACATTTAAACAAGGACCATTTGAGAAAAACACAAAAAGTAAAATAAACAATCAGGAGGAGGGAAAAGAGTGGATAGAGGCAAAAAATATAAATCATGGATGAAATGTGGCACAACTGAACCCCCTCTGGGGCAGAACGCAAGGACAGCCAGAAATGCCACCTAAGATGATGTCTTATGACAATGTGTAGGAGAGGGGTAAAGCCCTGGTGCCAATACAGACACCTTGTAGTGGTAGGTAAAACTTGTAAGAAAGAAACACCACAGATATGTCCCAGGGGTGTTCCACCTCTGTCACTGCAAAAAGACAGAAATGAGAGAAGATGAATGTTTTCTCCCTTGCAAAATAAGCATTGGCACACTGCTCTCCAGGAATGTGCTGCTGCCAAAGCTCGCAGGCAAGCAAACTTCACAGGACAAACCAGTCCCATCCATGCCCTATCTCCAAAGGGAAGAGAAACCTCAAGAAAGGTGTCACTGTCTGCAGGGGACTGTCTGTGCCTTAGCCTTCTCTGTTCCTTTCCCTGCCTTAACCAGTAAGCTGCAAAGCTGGAAGAGGGATAGTCTGATCCAGAATGTCCTTTAAGAATTCAGGACTACAAGGGATTTGGAGCAGATGGCAACAGATCACAGTACCCTTGGCACACAAGAAGTCTCCACAACTCCTAAGGCTGCTGTGGCCCCTAAGACCAGATGAGCTACCAACCTGTTTAGCATTGCAAACAGTGAGCAGAAAACCTCCTCTGTTGGAGAGAGCTCCCAGCACCATGGGTCTGTCACCAGCCATGACAATGCACAGGAGCGACCTCTGAACCACTCCACAAACTGCTTGACATTTCCAGCTTCAGATGTTGGACTTAAGAACAGGAAAAAAAACTCCTCAAATCCAAACCAAGCATGTACTTTCTCCACTTACAAAAGTCTTTGCTTTTTCCTCCATAACTTTAAGGCTTCAAAATTAACCACAGAAATTTCCTGTCCAAGAAGAAATAAGCCCTAAGCGATTTCAAGACACTAAACACCCTCAGCACCACTCATTCACCTTTCTTTAAAAGAGAAACAACCCTCATATGTCTCTTCAGTAGTTCTGTGAGGCCTGAGGCTCCCACCTCCCAAAATATTTACGCAGTTGCCTAACTTTAAGCACTCAAACTCACGCAGGGCCCAGAGCAGTAACACAAAAATAGGAGTGCAGAGTGAAATGTAACACTTAGTGCAACAGATAAAAACAATGTATTGTTTTGGTACAAATGCTGGCAAAGAATACTTTTTTAATGGAAAGACCAATATTTTGAAATTAAATGCAAATCTGAGCTTGGTTCTGTGTTTTGATACACACATAAAATTCCTATGAAGTGAATAAATGCCATTAATGTGAGTGTAACACTGAAATTAAAAGACTGTGTGGAGATATTTAACTGCCTCAGAAGTGAAATTGAGGAAATGCTTTCTTCTTTTGCTGCTCAATGTGAGCATTGACTAAACTGTACAGTTATTCTCGACACTGGTAACACCTAAGCACAACAGAGTGCTGAAAGGCATGTCTGAGTTATGGACAGAAAAACTTGATCAATGGTATTTTTATAGAAGCCATTCAAACTTTCATTAGGAGGAATGCTGGGTACCGGGTGAGCTGAGGCCTGTACAGAGTGCCGAGTTTCTGGCTTCAGAAATGTAACTCTTCATAAAAACTTAGTAACTTTTTATTGGCAAGTACCTGAACGAAACCTTGGGTAGCCTGAGGATACTTGGACTAGCATGTAGTATCAGAGACATCACGATACTTTTAAAAAGTCTTGCTAGTCTGGGCACACAAATCCTTCCATTCACACAATGCCTGAAAGAGACGCTATTTAAATTTAATACAGTAAATAATCAATAAGGAGAGTTCTTGGGAACATTGGTGCTCCATATTCTTGACTGCCTTCATGACAGTTCTGCTTTCTGTCTTAATCCATCTTCCTGTCTTAGAAAGATCTATTTGATCTCTCTACCCCTAGAACAACTATGGTAACCACATCTGAAGTGGTTGAAGAGAATTGTCACACAATCTGCCTGGTCTTTAGCCATGCATTAGTCCTGGGGGAATACAGTGTGGGGCTGTACATCCTCCTCTTAGCTACATGCCTTCTTCTTCTGGCCTTGGCTTATGCAGTACCAGAAAAACCACTCTTAGCTGTAGATTTTAAATAGTCTTTGCTGAAGAACAGTTAGGGAAGAACTGTTAGGTGACTCCAAGAGACTGGCCTGTTTATGATTTGGCACAGGGACATGGACTGGAGTCTCTGCACACAGAGATCCTAAAATCATGGGGCCAAATTTATTTTCAATGTGGCGGTATTGGCACTAATGAAGTTACATCTGGGATGAGTTTGGCCCTTAGCTTGAGAAAATGGAAACCTTATGAAAATCTATTGCTGAGTTAATGACAATGCTGAGCAGTAAGAAATTTTTCAGCAGGTTCCAATACACATGATAATAAATTGTTTTCCTTCTTTATTGGCAGCCAGCCCTGTTTAATCAGGTTGCTAGAAGGTGGGAAGTGTCCAGAAATCCTATTTGCTCTTTGCTCCTGGAACATAGTATCTCTCAGGGCTAGAAAATCTGGCTATATGTGCACCTGTGATACACCAGCAGAGCAGCTTCTCCTGACAGGTCTGCTTTGCCCAGCAGCATCCAGACACAGCCTCCACTGTAGCCAAAGGGCTGGGGTTGGTGAAGAAAGCAAAACTGATGTCCTGTCAGAATGGTGGAATGGGACAGCTCCTTAATGCAGTAAGTATTAACTTGAATGAGATACAGCTGGAGAACAACTCTCAGGAGAGAAGGGGGAAAATCTGTAAGAATAGAGTCCCACTGAAACATGGCCTCTGCCTGAGATGGTAAAGCCTGGAAGAAAACCTCACCTCAAGCAAGCAGGACAGGTGAAGAAATGCCTGTTCCCAGTGCAGCTGTTTTACCCTGCACTCTTGAGAGCAACACCAAATGTACAACTGGCTTTGCAGAAGGCCTGTATAGGGCACAGGAGTGCTCACTGTGAATTCATGTCCCTGTCCCAAATGCTCAGTTCTGGCTGGAAGGGGATGTGTTGCCATCTCAGCAGACTTTGCCGCTGAAATCCATTTTGCTCTGACTGCAAGGTACTAGGATTCATTGCGTTGCTGTAAAAAATACCAGGGAAGAATAAAATACTTATTTCAAAACCAGTTTCATATAATGGTCCCAAATGTTCACAAAAATGTAATTTTAAAAAGAGAATTAAAAAACATCCATAGAAAAAAGGTTTTCTAATAGCCTTTCTTTTTCCTACCACTGAATACAGTGGCCTCTGTCTAGCATTTAACTTTTCTTGCAGCTTCACAGAGACTTCAGCTGGAACATCAAAAACCCATAGTATGTGCTGTTGCTTCACACTAACCATGCTCTCATTATTATGATACAAATGAATGCATCTTTCGCAGCAGTCATAATACCTATAAAGAACTCAAAGACAGTAGTATCTCTAAAGACCTCAAACAACTTAATGAATTATAAACCATTCTAGCTTTCCTTAATCAGAGTGAACTTTTCCAGGTGTTCTTTAGCCAAATCACTTAAGCAGTGTCCAAGTTTATATACAAACAATGTTCCATTTGCTAGTTTATAGTTTCCTGCCCTTTGCCCTCTTTAAAATGTGAGATTCAAATCTGCTACTTCTTGATCTCCAGGAATCTCTCCTTGACTCTTGTGATCTTCTAGAAAATGTCAGTGAAAGGATTGCAGATGTGCCTTTCCTAAAAACTTACATTATCTGGACTTCAGGCTCTGTTTGCTTTTAGTGCATCTAGAGTTTTTATAGCTGAGACTGCTGTTATCTCTAACACATGGGAGACTCACCCTCCCTTTCCTTTCTGCAGACAACTACAAATGAGCTGCTCAACAATTGCTCTGCTTGTTATCATCCAATATCTACTCCTCACTATCATTTTTCATTGACCCTATGATTATCCTTTGTCGGGTGTGTATACATATATAAGATCATATAACATTTATCACACTAACCACATATAAATCCCAGAACTGGACAGTTGTAAGACATTATTTTATGTGGAACCAAAGTCACTTATCTGAATGATTTGCAGATGTGATCTCAGAGCTGCCTCCAAGTGCAGAGGGAGGAATGGTTACTGTGACCAAGAGCCTCCCACTCATGCTGGAGCAGGACCTCTGTTTGCAGTGTCCGAGACAGCATTGGCCTCAGCTCCTAAGCAGTAAGATAATCAAATTATGCAAAGTGGACAAAAACCCCTTTTGATGACATAAACAGGAATACTTATTTTCAATTCCTTCAGGAAAAACAAATGAACTAATGCTTGTGCTTGGATGACTATACCCAGAAGCATGTGGTGGATTTGAGATGGTCCCACTGATGATGACTCTGTCACTTTATATTGGGGTTCTCTTCATGATTTCTGGAGCACATTGGAAGAGCTGGCAGTGCCCTAATTGCTTAGCAGAGGACTCCAATGATATCAGTGGCAGTGGGGTTATTGTTTATTTGCTTTTGAAATGGTCTGATATATTTTATTTTCCTCACCAGTTTCCTGGAACTCTACAGCCTGTATTTCTACACAAAATGTAGTGTATTTTGTATTTACTAGCACCTTTTCTTGTTTATTCTCAACCTTTTGCCTGTGCCATAACTGTAACAGCCTGTGATGTACAATGAGGATTGAGAATACAAAAAGTTACTAGTAAGCCTACTGCCACTTAAGGTATTGTTTATGCTGCTTAACAATTCACTCCCTAAAACTGGATCTATTTTTTAGAGCTATCTTGAGGTATAGAAGATATATTTAGTATGCATTATTGGAACTAATTTAAAAACCATGACCAACAAGTAAAAAAAATTTCTCCTCATTGTGACATCCTTCTTCATAAGACATCCCAAAACATCCCCTGCACTAGAAATAAAATTCATTTTAGTTTCCAGGTAGGAATAAGCACCAAAAGTCAACTTCATTTTTTGAAATAAATGCAATGAATGTATTTGTTACTATACCTTCAGCTATGGATGTTTATTTGTGCAGTAATAAAGTAGTGATTGGCAGTAAGAAATGGACCAGTTGTTGTAGCTCATGTGCAGCACCCAGCAGACACCAAGTAAATCCCAGGGGTAATGTGATTCTCCTGAAAAGACTGACATTTACAAGGAGAATTTAGCCTTCAAATGTTCAGTGGGTGTATGGTGGGGTGTCATCACATCTTTTCATTTTCCCCATTTTGTTCTGCATGGTTCCCTTTGAGGTCCCATATACTGGGCTTGGATAATAATTAGTTACCATCTGATAAGTGATGTGGTTTAGAGATTAAGGGAAAGTTTATTTTCTAGAGATTAAAACATAGTAAAGTCAACAGATTTTAAAAGAAATTATCCTACAGTCTCATTATTTGATTTTCTGCAGTACATCAAATTTTATATTCACGTAGTTAACGATGGCTTTTCCATAGCAAAAGAGAGATGAAACTGATCATAGCCTATCAGATAAATGTATTTTCCACCAGAAACACACACCACTGACTTTGCTTAAAGATGTCTGTTTCTCCCTGACAAGAATCACGTTAAGTTTTCCACCTCTCAGTAACCCTCAGTTTATCTATAATGACAAACTGTGCTTTACAGCTAATATTTAAGCATGAATATTCCTCGTGGCCTCCCTAGTCCTCGCTAGTTGCTGGGCAGGGTCCGCACACTGTTATTTTCACTATTTAAAGTTCCGTGAGGTCCTTACCGCCTCCAGACAGAGCCGCGCAGTCCCCCCGGGCCCTGCCCGCGGCCCCGCTCCCCTCACGCGCGGGGCTCGGGCACGCGGGGCAGGGCAGCGCCTCCGCC
>VZTH01006180.1:2002-100088 GCA_013397815.1 Aleadryas rufinucha
GGGAACGCAGATATGGGGACTCAAACATCATAGGAAGAAAAAATCCATTTTGATTGTTTTGTTACGAGTTTTGCAGAGGAGAGGCATCAAATGTGAGGAGCAGGCTTTGCACGCCTTGCTCATTTGGTGCAAAAGAAATGGGGTGAGAGTGGATGTACAGACTTCTTTTTTTTGTTGAAATGTGGGAGGAAGCAGGGCAAGTGTCATGGGAGGCAGCCACAAAGGGAGATGAAATGGCCACAAGATCGCTAATGACTTGGCGCTTGGTTTGGGACTCATTGCTGCAGTTAAAAGCCGACAGAGAAGCAGCGGCTGCTCCTGCAGCCACCCCCCTAGCAGCCGATGCTGCCACTGTGGCTGCTTCCCCTTTGTCTCCTCCTCCCCTCGCAACTGCTTCTGTGCACGATCCTATTCCACTATCGCCTCAAAGGTACCCTCTCCTGACAAAATATCCAATGGAGGAGTGCCGCGCTGTCCAGAGGCCGCCCGGTGGCTTGGCAGGCGACAAGCTCCTGTTCTCCCGCTAAGGACACTAAACGTCCCAGGTGTGACAATCCGTGGTGGAGATATAAGGCACTATAGTACGCAGGTGGTTGCTCTCTGAGGGGCAATCTGCCCAGAGAGCTGTCTGCCCAAAGCTCTGATGAGCAGGCGAGGGCAGGATTTTTCTAGGCGACAGGCGGAGGCAAAGAATGAAGGAGGGATCCTTTGCTGTTTTAATCCAGGCTTTATTTCCCCGCCCCGAAGGGTCAGAGGAGATGTAGGTCCGGAGGGGAACAAGCAACAGGCACCTAGCCGATGGAATGGCTGCTCAGCTGGCAGTTACAGGGGGTTTTATATAGGCAGTGAACAGGGGGAGGAACAGGGAAACAACCAATAGGGAAGTGACAAGGGGTGACAGATAGCCAATGACTGAATACAAGGGGAGGAACTTATTTGAACTAACCACTCATAACCGTAACTAAACAGAACCTTCCAGAACTTAATTGACTATGCAACGAATCTATTATTAAACATAAGCTTAACAGACCAATGGATAGCTGAAGGAGAGGGAGAGTTCTGGAAACAGGGGAGGAGACGAGCCCAGGAGTGACGCTCAGCAGGCGGGGATGTTAAACTCCTGTCTCCACCTCAGATCCACCCTCAGAGGCAGAGTCCTGGGCGGGGAAGTCAACCCACTTGATGTCATTTATGCGGAAAGTGGGTTGGGCCACCGCCACAGAGGAGCTTACAAAACTAGTTGCTGCAGTTGTGCATATTTCTAAGTGTTGTTTTCAACGTGGTCAAGGAGGGTATTTCAAGAGAAATTGCCCTAACCAACTTCATGGCCATTCAGTGCCAGGGAATGGCAGGCAATGTACTGTCAAGCTGTGTGCGCGCTGTGGCAAGCCAGGGCACTATGCCAAACAATGCCATTCTAAGTTTGATAACCAGGGACAAGCACTGCCACCCAGAGGGCTGCCAGGAAATGGGCAGAAGAACGTGACAAAGGCACATACCCAGATACAGCGCATCCAATTAACCCCTTCCAGGCTTATGCAGCAAACTCAGCGCCAGAACCAAAGGCAGTGCCGGAGTGGATGTCACCACAACTACCTCAGTCACCATAAGCGACACCAAAGTGTATAAAATACCGTTAGATGTTTTTATACCTTCGAGGTATGGGTTAAGTGTACTGCATGGAGTATGAGCTATATAAATTTAAGAGTATAGATTTATAATGTGTATTGTATAGATTTGGGATTTTGATTTTGGTGGTATGTGCTGTATAGACTAAAGCATGAATTGAAATCAATTCACGGTTGCATTCAGGAGTTGGTGGAGGCTACACAAGCGATGCTTGTGCTGTGTTTGCTGTCTTGTCTGCAAAGGGCCCTGCAGAGGATGGTAAACCCAGCATTTGTAGTTAAAAAGAAAAAAAAAGGAGGAATTGTGGGGATATAAGAATGGGCTGCAGGCAGCCTTGACTTTAATAAGTTATAGCTGTATCCCTGGGAAGAAAGAAAAACAACTTGGAATGAAGGTGTATGTTGACTTCTGTAACCAGAAGTATAAAAGGTTATGCTGTAGGATAATAAAGGGCTTATGCCAGCCACCATCTTCTCCGTTAATCTTTTGTTCACTGTCACCACAACAATGTGCTTGATATTACCACCTGTTGTGTCTGACACTGCCTAAGGCCATTCATTTACATCACCTTGTGCTGGCTCACTTATGTAGGACAGGAAACCTGAGCAGAGCCAGGGAGAGGGGGCTCCTTGGGATCAGAGCATTGCCCAGCAGTTCAGAAGCCTTTGGAAGAGCATATGGATCTGAGCAGCATCTGAAGTCAAGGCAGCCCAGCAGTACCATTTCTACTCCAGGACTGCTGAACCTGGAAAGGGCCCAGCATTAGCAAGGTTAATGCACCTGGATCAAGGGAAGCAGATCATACCTTGTCACGAATTAATTTGGACAACATTCTGGTATCAATCCCATACAGTGCAGGCACCTGAAGAAAATCCAAGGATAAGTTAGAGAACAGGCAGCTAAAATGGAAAGAAGACAGTAGCCAGATCATTTTTATGAGAAGAACGTATCACAGAATCATAGAACGGTTTGGGCTGGCAGACACCTTCAAGCCCATCTCGTTCCAACTTCCTGGCATGGACAGGGACACCTTCCACTAGACCAGGTTGCTCACAGCCCCATCCAGCCTGACCTTGCGTTAGGAGCTCAGGCTCCTAGCAGCAGTCTTACCAAGGCTGCCTCACTGCAATTCTTCACTTCTCCTCCTTATTCCCACTCATAAATATCTGAGTTGTTCAAATCTAGTTTCTGCACTAAAAAGCACAAAATAAAGAGCTCAGCTTTCCATCTAGGTCAATTTTCATTGTGTAGTTACCTCTAGACTGCTCACCTGTTCTTCTTGCAGCCACTCTCCCAGGCTCCTAGTAGCCTGCCAGTGGCTGTACTCATTGCTGTAATCCAGCACCAGCAAGCCTGAAACCTGCAGTGAGAAGAAACATCATTTTGCACTGTAGGATCATTTTGTACTTACCCAGTACCTTCAATTTTCACTATTCATTCACCATAAACCATAGACAGACTTCAGGCTATCTCATGACTGTACCTGGACATTTTGACCAGGAAATCCACAGAAGAATATGGCTTGGTAACCAAAGCTGCAAATTGCACTGAGCTGACAAAACACTTCTTGTCAAAAGAAAGAAAATGGAAATTTAAGACAAAACAAAATGTTTTATTTTGATTCATTTTTTTGTGTAAGAAAACTTTTCACTTTTAAGTAACATTTCATTTCAAAAGTCAGCTCTATTTTTCAGTGGAGTTAGTGTATAAAACAGTCATTTCACTTCAGAACAGGTACTTCCTGAATGCACATGGCTTGGTACAGAAATCAAGATGGAGTATCTTTTGCCACCATTCCTCCAAAGGACAATATCCAGAAGAAGAAAAAGAAAGGTTGAGTATCACTGATTCCTTCTATGAGGGAGCCAGTAAACTCTTACACACTCAGGCTGCTGGGCACAACGTTTTGATCAGCACTGCATCTCCCACTATTACCTTGATCCCATCAGACTCCAGAAATCTCCTGAGGCCCATTTCATCCAAAGCAGCCGTGTCAGGCACTCCACCATTCCCAACTAAGGGGTTAGCTAGGGAAAGAATCTGTCCTTTGTAGCTGGGATCTGTCAAGGCTTCAGTGTATCTAGATGAAGAAAGAGTAGAAGAAAAGTACATTGGTCTGGAGTCAAAAGGAAAACAAAAGATGCAGTGAAAACAAGAGAGGTCTGGATTCCCATATGACAAAAAGACAGAAATGGTATTCATGTGAAGATATTTTTAGAATAAAAGCAAACACATCTGTGAATATGCCCTGGCTTTGCCATCTGTGCTTAAACATTTGACATGGTGAACAAGGAAAGACTTTGGCTTATCATGTTTCATTTAAGAAAAGCACAGAAGCTATCAACAAACTCAGAGTCCTTTGATTTAACATGAGAAACAAGTGCAAAGAGGGCAGGGAGATCTCAGCCCTGCGCAGCATATCACTGGACCCTCTGAAAACTGCTTGGCCTGGCCTCTCCATGGGCACACCCCCGGGCAGTGCTTTGCCCTTGCTGCACCCTTCTCTCCATGTGCTGTAAGAGCTTCCCCCTCTCAGTGGCATCAGAAGGCTCCAACTGAAAAGCCAGCAGACAACAGAGCTGTTGGCCCAGGCTTTGTCTCTTCTGCACTCTGGAGCTTGCATGTTTTGGGATGGTCAGGGCTGTAACTGCTCTTTTTGTGGGGGAGGACATAGACAAGTCCCTGGGATTCCTCGTCACTAACCCTGGGTCCTTCTCTCCTACCTGCTCTGTCAACAAACCCTGCCATGGTCCCACTTCTGTAGTTTCTCCCAGCAGAGGCCTGGCCTCTCTTCTAGGCAATCTCCATGTTCCCACCCACAGAACACCATTCATTTCACCTGACAAAACTCCTAAGTGCTTGGCAGCTGCTTTATGTATCCCTGAAGAAGGCAAGTTGAAGACAATTCTTTGGGATTCAGCATTCCACCCCTGGTCACAAGGCCCCAGAGCATGTCCTATCATTAGCCCCAGCAGAAGCCCAGCAGTTTGTTAAGCACCTGCCTGAATGCCCTTCTCAGCAAGGACAGATATAAAAGCATGTTGGAACATTCTTCTGCAGCAGAGGAAAAAACCCAGGATTCCAGAAAGTATCATCGCTGTACCTAGTAGATCCAGTCTCACTTTCACCCACATCCAGGGGGACAGGGTAAATATGGTTTATAGGCTCCTATTCTTCAGCTTCAAATTAACACACAGTCCTTCACTTTCTCCCTTATACTGTAGTATACTGTTGCAAATATCCATTAAACAATTGCTGTCTTTCAATCCAAAAGCAGCTGCAATTTAGCAACAGATGAAGTTATCCCCACAAATATTGAGCCAAATGCATAAAGACACTTCAGGATGAATCTGCCCTATACAAAATATAATTTATTACTGTCATTATTGTTTAAAAAATACTTAATTGGCAAGTCCAGCCATCTACCAGATATCAGCAAGTCACAAGAGACATTTTTATGGAACACCAGATTTACTGCCAGAAGATTAACTGTCAAACACTGGGAAGCTCTTCACAAAAGCGGGACTGGTTGCCAGCAGATATAGACAACACAGCACACCAGCCAGCTCTGAGAAATGACAGGTCAAATGAACAATGGCCAGGAAATATTTTCAGGTAAGCCTCTCCTGATGTTCAAATCTATATTTGCTGCTGCAGGTAACCAACCACACAAAGTGCAGTGTGAGCCCAAAACTGCCCAGGCACATGGCATGTGCATGCTTGGCATTGCTCTCTCCTTGTGAGATAATTATGCTTCCAAAAGACTCCTTGTTACTGACAATTCTAATGTAATTAACCTTTGCATGTTATTTGTAATCAGCAAACAAGGACAGAGAGCCATTGGGTCTGGGTGGGGTGTGCAGACAGAGCATGGATAGTGCCCTTTAAGCAGGAACAATGCCATGTGGAGTACAGAGGAGCAGATGGAAACACCAGCTCCAAACGTGCTGCAAGGTCTGGTCCTTGCTGTGCCTGCCCAAAGGTCTGCCTGATTTCAGTAAACTCCTGTCAACCCATTCTCTCACTAGAATATCACAGGAAACACACACAGACTTTTTGGAGGTAAACATCTTTATGGAACCATTTCAAACATGGGACGTTTTATAGGTTGTAACTCTTCTTCTTTCTTAATTGGAAATCTCCTCTTTTTGTTCCCATACCAAAGAGATGGCTGCAACAGTAGGTTTATTGTTTTTCAGCAAATGTTTCTGAAAATTCATCCTCATGCTTTTCTATCAAAAATTCAACATTTCACCCCCAAAAGAGTGCTCTCTGCCTTCTATTCCAGAGTGAATATGACAACATTTCAGCAAGTTTCAGCTACTTTAAGCCTGAGAGCTGTATGCACATAAAGTGCTTTGCCTCCCATTTCTATAACATGAATCAGAAAGTGGGAGTCCAGATGAGGAAACACGGTGCGGAGCAGCCTATCAATCACCCCAGGACAGAGCCCATGCTGACCCCACTCAGTGCCTAGAAACACCCACTTCACAGAAGGCACGTCTGAGGCTTATCAGCAACCCCGCACTAACCTCTTGCTCCCTATCGTGACGAACTGCTGTGTGCCCCAGCAGCCTGGGCACCTCCTTCGCACAGGCACAGCCTCTTCCTGTGTCAGGGAGAAGGGACAGCTGGGTTCCTCTGGATACACAGATCTTGATCTCTGTGATCAGAAGCAGGAGGTACAGCTACAGGGTTCCTTTCAATGGACAGCAACCCCTGGACTGGTAGGAAATCTGCCACTTTTATGTTCTGCAACAATGCTGCAAGCTCTTGTCTTCCATTTCTCTGAATCAATCAAGGTCATGCTCTGGATAGAGGGCTCTGAAGATACCACCTTACATTTTGAATGTTCTCTCCATGCCCATATGCTCCCCAGCACAGAAGAGATCTCTGTCACAGCATCCTCCCCAAATGATTAGATAATAAACAAACACAACTTTTATTGCCACAGTAACATGTGGAGAGGAAATTAATCCCTCAGGTCCTCCTTGACTTTTGTGATGTGCCAAGATTCATGGCCCATAATCTATCAATGAGAAGAGAACCCTGGTGCCCTCCATCATTGTGATCTACATTAAACAGTGGTTTTTTGGCAGGTATATTAACATAGCCAGTAATTAGTGCTGTCGAAATGCTTAAATAATTGCCTCCTAGTGCAAAACTCTGCAAACTGATTCCCCTCTGCAGCAATTTAACATAATCACCAATGATATTTAAAAATTCATCCTGTGAGTACTGAGATCTCCAAAGGAGAGCAGAATTTGGGGAACACAATGCAGATGAGCAAAGACAGCTATGAATGATTACAGAAGAAGCTCAAGCATCAACAGCTTCAGAGATGTCTTACCTCCCGAAGGACATGTCCCTGTCCTTACCAAAAGCCCCATTCCTCTGGCCAGATTCCCTCTGCTCAAGCAGTCCAACAAAAGCACCGGCAGCTTCTGGCTGCCAACTTAAGTCAGCCATAGGCTTCTACCACTCAAGAGGACAGAGAATCATGCTAGGTTAGGTGTGAATCTGATCATGCCCTTTAGCTGGAAAGGGCACAGAGTGTAAAAGCATCCTTACCTGAGGTATGAGCCAACAAACGACGTAAGAGATGGGTCATAAAGGTGACCAACTTGGGGTTTAAAAATTTTGCACTCAGAAGCCAAGTTCCATTACCAAGAAGGCTGCAGATGCTTCAAACCTCTATAGTTGATCTGGGCACTGGAGGGAGAACAGACAGCTCCTCTGCTCTGACTCAGCAATTCAGTAGGAAGTGATCAGAACCCTATGTATCTCATTATCATCATTAGATAAGTCTTTAAAGGTGCCTGTCACCACAAATGCTTTGACACAAGAGATCTACCTGAGACATCTTCATTAATTCTCTCTCTCTCTGTATCTCTGGACTACAATGTAGCCTCATATAGAAAACTACCTGCTTGGATCAGGACCCTACGAGCTTGGAAAAAGCGGCTTTCACATTCCAACAAGCTTCCAGAGAAGTATTATATGCTTATATGTCATTTGTTGTTGCCTTACCCAGAGAGCCCCGTGTTGAATACGACTTCCCCTGCAGTGGAGGATGGATAGCCAAAAGAATAGCCCTTCATCTTCATCCCATCTTCCAGCACCAAGTTCGCTGTCTGCACCTAGAGAAAGGCACGTGAAGAAACTCAAATACAGGAGGAAAGACTTGATGTTTATACAGGTGACACCTAGGATACCTGCCTTTCATGCCTAACACTGTAAGTATTCCTGCCCTTCTCCCACTCCCAGCTGCCAAGATACCATCTCTTTTACTAGTCTGATGCCTTTTTTCTTTCTAACACTTAGGAAACATTGTTATCCTAAATGAGCTTGCAAACCTCACTGCAAGCAGAGCATGTGCTGCTATTAATGTGGGATCACCCTTCCCTATCCCTCAGTTCATTTTTTCCACATGTCACATCTTGCAATTTACCAATATCATAACCCTGTAGGGAAAGGATTGCTTGCCTCCTCAATATTTGCTCAAGGTCTGCTGTTGACTCTGGTGACTCTCATCCAGCTCTGACCTTTGATAGGTGCTTAACTTCTCGTGCAACTGCACAGCAATGCTGCTGAAAAGAAGTGTATGTTTAGTTGGACTGATGTCAGATAGCAAAATTCAAAACACCAGTCTGTTCTGCTGTAGGATACCAGACCAGAGGAACTCATGGATCAGATGGACGCTCATGGTCTCAGTTTCCTCAGGGATAGGCATAAATTGTCCCAGAAGAAGCAGCTACGAAATAAGCAGCCTAGAGGAAACCATACCTCTTCCAGAGAGTGTTTAGCAGAACTGAGTCTCACACTAACTGTGGGATCCCTTACAGGCTTTATCACTATTTTACAGCCAAGGGAAATGGGACAGAGTTTTACAGAAGTCCTTAAGAGATTTACTGTCACAACTGGGTCTTTGCACATATCAGACTAAATGTACCACCCTCTTTGGCCCCACTTGGAAACTAAACCTTTCTTACCCTGTTCAGGCAGTGGATGGGAAACCACCAGAGAACTCCACCTTCTAATAAATAAATAATGACTATATGAACAGCAAAAATGACAGAATGAGTTGGGAGATTCCCTCAGACATTAGGATCGCTGGCAACATGCAGAGGAAGAGAAAGAGTAAGCAAATGTAAATGGATTTGCCAATGAATTCCTGGGCTTAAAAGAATTTGGATGATGAACTTTCAGGACCCTGAAAAACCTCTACTTCTGGAAGGCAAGCAAAGCTATCTCCTGGGCATAGGCAGAGTAACCACCAGTGCAAAAATCCCAGTGCTCTATGCCACAGGAAATGTGCCAAGTGTGTCCACAGGAAGCAGCTCTCACCATGATTTAGCTTCATATTGGCTTATTTTACAGATCAATTCTTCTTACTGGAATTTTTAAAAGAAAAATCAAGATCAAATTGCTGCTGAAAGGAGCTGGAGAGCTACTTTCCATTAGCCGTAAATCAGATGAACAATCACAGCAAGGAGAAATTTCATTCTCAATATTGAACATTTTGTAACCATCATGACAAACATTCATTTAGAGCCCCTCTGCAGTTACAAATACCACACAGATCAATTACTAATGTACTGCAAAATACACTAAAAATCACACTGCACTGCCAAGTAATTGAATTCTGTGCATCTGGGATGCTTTTAGCCTTGCCATTTTTTCCTCATTAATGTCAAACATCCAGTCATTCTCCAAAGATTTAGCTATAATTTTTGGAACCTTCCCACACCATTGGACAGTTTAGTCAGGAACACCAAAATCTCCTTCTTCCCCAGTTATAAACAGAATTTTTGTGGCTAAATCCCCTAGGTTTAGACCAAATTAAAATGACAGGTTGGTGGGCTCCCTAATCTCTCTGCGTGTCTCACTGTAGAGAACTGCCGGACACTCAAAGCACTGCACAAGAGGTGGTGTGGGTGCCTCAGACTGGGCTTTGGACAGGACCTCTGCCCTTTTGGAAGCCTGTTGAAAGCCCAACCTACCCTACCCACCTGGGACACTGCTGGATACAGTTTCTCCCAACCTTGGTGTCAAAGGCTGCATGCCTTCCCCCAGCAGGCCACAGATTGGAGTCCACACAAACAGCAATTCCACTTCAAGCACGTGCCACCACTGGGTACACGTTGGGGCAGTTGCCTGAACTGTGGTCCTAAAGTGGAGTTAGGAAACAAGTTTTCCTTGTTTCAGGAAACAAAGTCCACAATGGTGGAATGACCAGAAAATTTAAGATTGATCTAAGTGCTGAAGGCCAAACCCCAGAGCAATCACTGTGAGCTTTAGAGCCTCACCCTCACTATAATACTAGACAGGGATCTGCACGGCCTTCCTCCTACCACAGCCCACCTCCTTTCTACACCAGACAGCACAGAAATAATTTCTGTTGAACAGAAGCCCCTATTATACTATTAGAGCCCCTACACAGTGTTCAGGTAATACAGAAAAATGTCCCTGAGCAACCATAACCTGCCTGCAAGTTCAGCTGTAGCAGGGGATAGATGTTCAAATGTTTCCCTCTCTTCCTTGATTTATTATTCTTAATTAAGTGGTTGGTTCACTGAGCATTCTCAAAGCAATTATTCTTGCTTACATTTCCAGTGGAGGTGTTACTACATCCCTAAGCTGCCAGCCTACCCTGTTTTTTCAGTTTCATTTTTAAGGTGAAAAGTGATTTACAGGCTATAGAGAAGGCCTGTTGACTCAATCACGGATCAGTTGGGAGAGATACTTACTTTCAAAAAAAGAACAAGCAAGAAATAAACAACCCCCCCAAAGCTTCCGTGAGGTCCTTTTCTCTTCACCCTTCTCAGAAGCATCCCCACATAACCTCATATAAATCTGTGTTGTAATCTCAATTAAATTGTTTCTGCCACACACCCCTAATGTGAGATATGCCATTTGCAATCTAATTTCTTCTTCCTGCACATCAGTAGTTTCACCTTTAGCAGAGGGCCCTGTGCTCTAGAGAGGCTGCAGCACTCTTCAAGAGCTTTGAGGATGAAGATGGCTAACAGAAAGAGTCATGCTGTTGATACGGTGTTGACAGATTTTGTGTATTTTTTCAAAGCAGCCTGAAGAGTCAACTAGTTCAGGTCCCACTTCACTAAGCACTTCAAACATTAAGTAAAGAAAGCACTTGAGAAGTTAAAAACAAACCTAAACCCAGTAAGAAAGTAAGAAATCAGATGAAATTAGTTCCAGTTAGTTCCCTGCTGTAGCAGACCTTCCCATCTAAAAAGTGGATGATAAAGATCTGCAAAATCTCAAGAGATTTACAGTACAATTTGCTTTTCAAAGTGTGTCTTCTATAAACTCCTTTACTGGAAAGCGAAAGGGTAAATTTTCCCCCTTCTTGCTTCCCAGTCAAGTAAGTCCAATTCTTCACCTCCAAAGAAATCTCCCAGTTCATCTCGGCAAGGTGCAGCTGAACCCTGAACTGCTGGAGGACTACAAGTACGCCAAGTACCGAAGCCAGGGCGGGTACTGACACACTCTCTCAGCCAGGCAGAGATACAGCTGGCACTCCGGTTCAGGGCAGGCCAGTTTATTTCCCTCCAGTAAGAAGGTTTTGTCATCACAAAACATCTCCTTTCCTGGCAAGACCATGATTCCACATAGCACAACAGTCTCTGCCACATTTCTTGGCTCACACATCTGGCTGGCTACAGAACAGCTGACATATCAGAACCAGAAAAGAATCCAAAAGCTCCGAGATTCCTTCTACAATAAAAAGCTGGTGCCAGGACTGAGCTACAGTCATTCTCCCAAGACCAAATAGCCAGCAACAAAGGAGTAGTTTTTTCTTTGATAGAAAAATCAAACAGATTCTTACTTTTCTTGTGAGTACTATGCTGTCACAGGCTGGAAATCTATCTGGACATGGCTAACAGTCAAGACTTTCTTTGCCAACCCTGCGTATATATATCTGTATCGATCTGATTTTACTCTGGCACATTTGTTTCTGGCTAACATTGAAAGAAGACAGGGCAAGAAAAAATAATGAGTCAAGGTGAGCGTCTTGGGATACACCAAAGAAGCTTCACACTTAGGATATTTTTTGGGGAGAAGCACTAGATTAATTCCTTTATCATCCAAGGCAAACCCAAAGAAAAGCAACACAGAGGTACCATGGTAGAAAAGTCATAGTTCTTACAACTTGAACTCTTCTTAAGGCAGTTGACAACAATGTCACAAATATTTGTCAATCACAAAACTCAAAGGAGAAGAGTGAACCAAGCCAGATGAGGCACCTAGCAGAAGTCACTGAGAATCCATGGAAATGAGCACCCCTTTGCCCCCCCACAGCAGCAGTTCACTAGGTTCCCCCCATCTCTATCAGAATAGGCCCCATTTTATATCCCCTTCATCTCCAAAAAGAGGAGTGGAGTAGCTTGTGACTCATCTTTAACTTCCTCACCCATCTCTCTACTCTCCTTGCAGTCCCTGTCCGTTTCTTTCCACCTGCCTCAAATATATTTGAAGAGTCCTTCTGCAGTAATCTGAAATCGTTCTAAAGCCAGCACTCTACAAAATTTTCCTCATCTCCCTCTCATTTCTGACCACATTTTTAGCTCATTCCTGGTGGTTTTTATAGCTCTCCCAAACCTCTCCTTACTGAGCCAGCTACTCTTAAAAGCCACCTATTTATTGCTCGTACTACCTTTATATCCCCATATAACTACATTGGCCTCAGAAGAGCATTAAAAGATAAGAGCTTCAAGCTGCAGTCTCTCTGCCCATTCCTGAATTTTAAACAAGCTTGATTAACCTGAAACCAGTGATGCTAAACATCCCTACTGAGAGCCCTGAGGGGTCTCTGGTCTGCTCTCTGTGCGCCTCTTTCACTCATGGATGCCCATCTCTTCTTTAGAACTGAAGGATGGGATGTAATAGGGAAATATGGACCTATGAGTCCCCACATCTAACACTACTCACCTACAATGGTGTTTGCCCACATAGGTTGAGTTTAACTGGACTTTGAATATAGACTTTGGAGAAGCATTAATAGGTATTCTTCTAAAACTACCACCTCTCCCTCATGCTCTCTAATACTTTACTTAACTCATACATAGGTTAGATGTTTTCATTGTATTTTGTTATGTTTCCTAAAACAGCCCAGCGAGGAAAAGCAATTAAAGGCAACTAAATGCTCATTTAAGCCTGCAATAATGGAGGAATGGGACCATTACCTAATATTGCCATTAGTCCACACACAGCATCATGAATCATAGAATGTCCTGAGTTGGAAAGAATCTACAAGGTTCATCAAGTTCATCCAGCTCCTGTCCCTGCACAGGACAACCCCAAGAATCCCATCATGTGCCTGAGAGTATTGTCCAAACATTTCTTGAACTCTAGCATGCTTGGGGCCATGACTTTAATTACATTGCATTTCCCTCTTTCCTCAAATTTCTCATAAACACTCATTACCTCTAATGCTGGTTGGAACACCAAACCCAGCCATAGGTCACTCGGTCACTTGCCTCACAACTACACTTAACTTCCACACTCTGATGCAAAGCAATGCAATAGGTAGGCTTTTTAGGATGACTTATCCTTAAATTTTTTCTTCAGGCCTCCTTCTTTAGTGCTTGCATATAAATATTAGAGAGTCTCTTTCACTTCTGCTTCTGCATGTCCCATGGGAAAGTGGTGTATGAGCCTGTCACTGTCTTAAAGCAAAAGCCTCGGACCAGGAAAGGTTCAGGTTTTTGTATTCAATATTCCGAATTCAAACAGAATCATAAGGACCCTGTAGAGCTGGCTTTAAAATCTGAGCTAAGTTCTCAAGAGCCAAAGACTCCTAAGCTACACCAGATCTCAGCTTTATTACTCTCCATCCATTCTGACAGCACAGACTCCTGTAGGTATTGAACTCAAATAATTAAGTTTCAAAAGGAAACAACTTTCCCCACTACCAGTGTCAAGGCAGAAGGTGTCACATAATAAATGTCAGAAAGAGACTTTCTGGGACTGTTTGGTGAACATCACATCTCGTGGTGAGTCAGGTAGTCACAGTGCAGGTACAAACCCTCCGCTAGAGCCAGATCTTCAGATGCACGGTAGGTTTTGGCTGCCCTGCAATAGATCCTGTCCCACACTCTGAAACAGAAAAAGAGTTCAATTCCTTCTGACCAGCCTTGGGTGTACTTGCAATTGCTGGGACTGAAATTAAAATAGCTTCCAAGGGTTTCACCTGACATTGCTCTCTTAACAGGTATTCATTCTTGCCTTCAGCAGTGGTGTTGGCTTTAAGCAATAACCCTTTAGCTTTACAGCACAGATAAGCAGATGCTAGAATAGCTGGTACTGGAACATCATCAGAGTAGGGCAGCAGCTTTTCATGTGCATGACACTTCTTAACTGCATGCCTCAGCATTATAAAACATGACCTTGTAGGTCTGTTATTGTGCAGTCCTTGAATGACTGACTAAACATGTATGTAACAACATCAATCTGCCATTTAAGATGTTAAATCCAAAATTCAAATGCTAATCCATCAGTATAAGAATGCATCAGATCCAGCCTACTAGCTATGGCTACCCGAATTAACCCAGGATATGTAAAGAAAGAGGGTGTCTTGACATCAAAAGCTGGATCAGCAATCCTAACCATGGGCTACAAGGATTTACCAGTGGAAGATGCCTTTTCCTGCTGCAGACTTATAACCACAGGCTAAAGTGTGCTTGAATCACTTCTCTGTGCGTCACAGTGTCCAGCTGCTGTGTTCTACAGACCATGGCAGAAATAACTGAACCAGCTCCAAAAAGCAAGAGAGATATCAGAAGCAAGTGACAAGCAAGGATGGCAATCCAGCAGAACTCTTCAGCCCTGCTTTGTTGGCTTGACAGTTTTCTAAAACCCTTGTGAAGTTGAGTGTACCTGCATGGACTCCTGTTCCATGAGGCACAGCATGAGCAAACTAATGCTACAGGCCATCCCAGCCATAAACTAAGCAGCCAAGTATGAATCCTGGCCTTTTATATCCTAGACACCGTGACATTTGTCAACAGCACCTCAGTGCATTCACAGGTCCCACTCACCCAGCAGTAAAATTGTCACCATTTTCTCCCATCCCTTTTCAATCTGAAGCACAAAACCCATAGAGAAGAGATTGTTCAAACTGCTGCAATTTGCTTTATTACACCAAGAGACACTGTTTAGCCCACTGATAAGATTTCAAAATGGAAAAAAAAGAAGCTGGCAGCTGCCCTGGAAGGTGTGAGAAGACAGCACTACCTCAACTGAGGGTTCTGACATAATTTTATTGTACGGTCAGTGTCAAACCAACAAAGCTTCCCCAGCCTGAGGAACAGCCAAGGAATATTCTCCTCATGCCAGAGCCCTACTTCCTCTTACCAGCTGTGGAAACTGGTAACCACAATGGTTTATAATCCACAAGCAGGACTCCTGTTGTCATTACAAGGAGAAATAACTTCATCCCAAGCCAGATCTGATTGCAGAGTCAGGGTTAATCTGCTGGGAGGAAGATTACTGTGCTATAGGACTGTGAACAAGGTACCAGTTCATGCCCGCTGTACACTGCAGAAGGGGAAGACAGGTCCAGCAGCAAGGACTCCAGTTCACTAGTTCACCACACAGGCTGTGTTTCTACATGCAGGTGAGACAAAGCTAATCTGGGAACTCACATGCTGAAGGAAGGAATATAAACAGGAACACCTCTTGCCTTATTCTGTATTCATCTGCAGACAATTTTTGTTTTAAAAGTATCATAGTATCATAGAGTCATAGAATGGTTTGGGTTGGAAGGGACATTAAAGATCACTGTGTTCCAATCCCCTGCCATGGGCAGAGACACCTTCCACTGGAAGGGGTTGCTCAGAGTCCTGTCCAACCTGGCCTTGAACACTTCCAGGGATGGGACAGCCACAGCTTCTCTGGGCAACCTGTTTCCAGTGCCTCACCACCTTTGCAGTAAAGAATTTTTTGCTAATATCTAATCTAAACCTACTCTGTCAATCTGAATCCATTCCCCCTTGTCCTGTCAAGTAATGGGTCTGTTGCAAGGAGCTCAGAGAACTCCTAAAAAATGAGTGGGTGTGGGACAGGTAAGAGAAACCCTAGTCCTCAGTGGACAGAAATGATATTGATCAGCCCTCTAGACCACCCTGCCAGGTAAGGCAGCACCTGCAGTCCAAGTCTCTCAATGCTCTTCCCTACCACCCTCTGAAACACCACTCCTCCAGCTGCTAATTCTATTGCACTGTTCATTCAACACATCTGTGCAAAAGTGCCTTTTCAATGCAAAGTGCATGCTGACAGAACTCACACAGCACTTCAGTGCTACAGAAGTCCCACAGAAAGTCCCATTTCACCCATGTACTCCAGTTCCTCTAACAAAATCATTAGAAAGCTGGGGAAATAAACGGAGTGGTCCAGCCCCAGTAAATCAAGAGCTGATACACTGATGCATTCACAAGAGTTGTCTACCTCTCCAATCAATCTCAGAGCCATTGTAGTTTCTAATACATTGAAAATGGATTCTGCATGGATTCAATTGGATTAATTCAAGTGATGCATGATTTTAAATATTCAGCAAATTCATGCTCACATGGACTGAAAGATCTGTTCTGTTAGCTATCAGTCCTATAGAAAGGTGAGGTGTTTCTAAAGAAAATACCATATAATAATTAACTGAAACCCTGAACTTGTACCTTTTGGTGTAATTTACCCTATAATTTCCATTCCAGACTAGACAAAAAGTGTGTTTGCTTAGCTAATAAAACCATTTAGCCAAGCAACCCCCTCGCCTAGGGTTCAGACAAATCTCCTCTGGTTCACGTCTCTAGGTAAGCCCTGTTATCTGCAGCAAGATATCTCTGCATGCCAAACACATCTATTAAACCAAAGTAGTTCAGTCACTGTTACCTTGACGCTCAACAGTCTGGTACCTGTCCTTGAGAAACTCCAGTGATCAGCAGACACATTGCAAAACTTCAATCTGCCTTTCAAAGTCTTCACCACTTTGCAAGCTGTCAAAATTCTTGTCATCTTGAAAGCTGCCGATAGGTAACTAAAGTTTAAAGAGAAACTCAAAATCTGCTTGTATGTATTTCTTCAAGATTTGGTGCTGACAATATACTCTTGTAGATCACAGGGAAAGAGAACAGAGGCACAGCAGGCGCACTGGACTGACTGTACAGCAAGGTGCCCTCCACCTTCCCATTTATTCTGCCATTAAAAGTCCCAGGTACAGCCCCACCTCCTCCCACCCCTCCTCAGAAGGATGCTTGCTTAGGCACCCTTGCAACACTTCTCCTCAGGCTGGTCTCTGAGCACTGTCACAGGGGTTGCAACACAGGCCAGACACCATCTGGAAGACAGCAAATCCTGCAGGAGAAATCACCCCAAGAATACAGGAGCATGTAGTGGCAGGACAATGGGGAGGGGGTTCACACTGAAAGAGAGGAGATTTAGATTAAATATTAGGAAGGAATTCTTCCCTGTGAGGGTGGTGAGGCCCTGGCACAGGTTGCCCAGAGAAGCTGTGGCTGCCCCATCCCTGGAAATGTTCAAGGCCACACTGGACAGGACTTGGAGCAACACGGCCTAGTGGAAGGTGTCCCTGCCCATGGCAGGGGGTGGAACTGGATGATCTTCAACATCCCCTTCTAACTCAAACCATTCTATGATTCCAAAGAGCACAGGGGCCAGGCTGCTCACAGAGTGGTTTTGAGAGCTCTCAAACGTGGGGTCTGCATGCTGGCTGGTGGGACAGCCTGTGCTGCTACGAGCATACTTGTACTAAAGGACATGAAGCAGGAAGACCAAATTCCATGGAAAGATGGAATCTTTACTCTGTGTTTGGAGAGCATGCACTAGCACAGGTTCCAAAGTGCTGTCTGTCCCCAAATAAATGAAAAATAAAATTTTCACAACAAAAAATAAATGGTTGCAAAAGAAAAACATTTACTGGTAACATTTTAATGGTCAACAGACGAAATAAGGTGAAATTTTCCATATATTATCACCTAACTACAGACCTTTGTGATTATAATATTTTGCCTGCAACACTACACTACGCTCTAGATAAAGAATCATACTCCTCATTAGCCAGAGATGAAAATGCCTCATTTTCAGACAAAAGCTAGGGGAGAAGTATGCCTATTTATTATTCTTCAAGAACTAAAAAGAAGAGGCATCTTTTGAAATCCAGGTGATCAAAGTTTTAATTGGCTCAAAGCAATATATATACATACAGATTTTTTGTGCAGCTGGACACATTCTGCTGTAAAGGAATTAGGTGACTTTTAATCAGTGGCAGTAATAATCATGACTTCTTTTTATACAGTGGTTTGAGATTACTCTAAATTGACACCAGTACCACATAAAAATATTTCCTGTGCAGCTCATTATATATTCACCAGGTTGAACAGTCATGAACATCATAAAAGATAGAGAGAAGGGAGGGCAATGGGTTTAGGTACCCTGCATGACGTGAAAAGCTTTTTGGAAACTTGGATGAGAAACACATAGGAAAGGCCCAAATCCAGATGACTGAAAGAGATAGACAGAGATACAGTAGAAGACAGACTGGGTGTAGAGAAGATCACTGCTTCAACATGGGCTTTACAGGTGTGCAGAGCCAGGAGAACCAAGCCAACAATGTTTCCTGATAACTTCACTGTGGTTTAAGACATAATCGTTTTTCCTACAAGAAGATATGTGACAATCATTTTGATTCGTAGAAGGAGCTTGAGAGACACAGATTTTGCTTTTTGCAAACTAACAAAAACAAATACAGGGGACTGGAAAATATTTTTGTTAGCTCTTCCTCCATTTGCTTGGCTCTAGTCAGAAGCCAAAGCCATGCATATAAGTGACTGGATTGCAAAAAACTATACCTTGTACTAGAAAGGTCATCTTAATATACAAACACAGGTGAGCTCACACATGCAGTTCAGGAGCCAGATTTCTTCCAAAGTTACATTTCATATTATGTTAGCTTTAAACTGCCGTGAGTGTAATACATAGCATTTGGAAGGTTATTTGTTATGGCTATACTGAACAGGAAATTCCACACTCCATTTTACTCTCTGCCAACATCAGGGAGTGATTGGGCCCTGGAATACATGTTTGAACCAGAATCAAACCATGCTGGCAGTTTCAGCACCCTAACTGCTAATTCCTAACTTCTCTCTTCCACCATGTGAGTTGCAGTGAGGCTGCACCATGAAGCTGATCAATCCACTTAAAAACTCACCCCTTCCTTCCACCATGAGGCCATTCATAAACACAGGGCACAAGGAATGAGCAGAAAATGGACCATGCCTTTTGGCAGAATGGCATCTTGCAGGTGCAAACAGCTGCATAACCACATATGCACTGTGTTCAGTGTGTCAGGGATCTGCTGCATACATAAAGACCTACTGTGGCAGCTGTATGTAAAGGATTAAATGCTATATGGGTGAATATCATCCAATAAGATGAAGTTTAACAAGTCCAAGTGCTGAGTCCTGCATTTTGGCCACAATAACCCCCTGCAATGCTATAAGCTGGGAAGGGAGTGGCTGGAGAGTGGCCAGGCAGAAGGGACCTGGGGGTACTGGTCAACAGCCGACTCAACATGAGCCAGCAGTGTGTCCTGGTGGCCAAGAAGGCCAATGGCATCCTGGCCTGTATCAGGAATAGTGTGGCCAGCAGGAGCAGGGCAGTCATTCCTCCCCTGTATTTGGCACTGGTGAGGCCGCACCTTGAGTACTGTGGCCAGNCTCCACAGCAAGGATGTTCCACTGACTACTGCTTTAGATTTGACCCTGCTGTCTTCCCTATTTTCATGGGTGTTTTATTATCAAAATTGATCAAGCCACCTCAGACCTTCTGAGATTACAAAGGTTATGCCTCCAGCATAAGAATCTTAAAGCCTCCCCCATGATGAAGGAATTTCCCTCTGCAAAAACCAGGAGAAAATATCCAAGCTATTTGTCTCATTGCCAACATGCTATAAAAAGGTCACAAACTACTGACACCTTGAGGCCAGAAAATATATAATGTATTCTGTAAAGAAGCCTCAGCTCTGAAGCCACAATGTCATTTGGATAGATTTTCAGTATGCTCTTCGCTTAACATAAAGACCAGAAGAGGCAGAATCACTAAGAGATGGAATCAATAAGGAAAAAGAAACCAGCCATAGAATAGTGGAAAAAGAACAGTGGAAAAAGAAGATTTCCATGGTTTTGTGGAAATGCAACCACACTGCTTGAGCTTAGAACTTGCCAGCCGGTACCTGACCTGCAATTGTAGCACCCCAGAAATTGTAGCTACAGAAAGTTTGGGCAGGGGCTCTGGAGGAAGGATGTGTATCAGAGAAATCAGGAACAGCAGAAGATTCACTCAGACAAGAACAGTTCAAGTACTGGGGGAGAAAGGTGGAAGTTGCAATTCTGGCTTCCTTACCCCGTCTTAGGTGTTTAGAAAAAGGCAGAGTGCCTTTTGTTTCATATTCAGTTACACTATTGTACAGAGAGAGGGATTAGGGGAAGGAGAGCAAAATACCCATTAAAATGACGAACTTTTTGTTACTGTTTACAAGTGGAAAATCCCAGAAACAAAATTAATCACACAGCCCCCCTGGACCCACTGCATAAAAAGCACACAAAATCAGTGGTCTGTGCCTTTGCAAATCACCAGGGACAAGAGATTCAAAGAAAGCTAAGTACCTACATTTTCAGAGGTTTAAAGCAAAGTCCTCGATCTTAAGAAGTGCTCAGAGCAGATGGGGCCCTGCTTAGATGCCCCAGAACTGGTGCCCCAAAATGGAAACACCAAAAGCCATTTCTCACAGCTGGGAAGCTCTGCTTTAAGCAACCAAGCTATGCAGGATTTTTCATTTTCAAGTTTTCTGTAAAAAGCACAAGATAGTTCCAATCTTGCTTGAGAGATGAGAGATCAGGGCGCATTTGTGAGCATGTTGGGCCAGATTCACATCAGTGCAAGTCCTAAGTAATTGCCTTCAGCTCAGTGGAGCTTCAAGTGGCATAAGTCTCCCCTGGATTGGGACCAGTATAACAAGCAGCCCACATTAACTGATTGGACTCTATTTCTTATAGGTGAAATCAGAGAAGAACTTTTTCCCTCCATATGTCCTTTGGATACTTTTGGAAATCTCTCCTGCCATATGTCAGTTTGTATTTGATTTCTGACCACCCTGTCTTGTCTCCACTAAATTACATTTTAAAAGTATTGAGTGGAAAAGCAGAATAGTTGAAAGTTCCAGCAAAACTGCAATTCTCTGCTGCCACTAGGAAGAAGACAAATATTCTCCTCCACCTCTACAGCTCACACAAAATCCCTCCAAGTGATTTTGAAACCCTCTCTTCCATTTCATGGCAAGCTCCACTTGCTTCCCAAGGAACTTATAATAAAGAATTTTGAAAGCACCTGAAAAATATTGAAATTTATAATATATTTCCAAATCAGGTGTTAGTTCATCAAGAGAGATCACTGCAGAGCTAGGTAGCAATTTTTGATCAAACCCCATCACCTCAGAGACAATAACTTACTCTTTTTGCAGTATGTAAGTGGGGGAATAAAAAAAGTTCTCTTGTTCACATGCAAATGAACTAACAGCATCCAGACATCCCCCATCACCCAATCCTCTTGCTTGGATTGCTGCAGGAGAGAAAGCTGCTTTGATCAATCTCAGATCAAATTAAGTGTTTCGAGAAAACCCTACAATGTTTAGAAAACAGCAAAGCGACACAAGCTGAGAATTTCAAAACTAAGGCTGCTCTTCACCTGTGTATACTCAAAGGAATAAGAATCAAGTACAAGTCTTACCCCTCAGCTCTCCTGAATTCTTTTGTTTAAGCCACAGCCAGAACATGGGGGTTTTTTTCCACAGAGTTTGTTCTATTTCAGAGGAGGTCTGGGGAAAATGATATTTTAAATTTTAATGGGAGAGGTTCTTAGCAGATCTTCAGATTCAGGTGCTGCTTTTTGATTCAGTCTTAGTAACTCACATGATTTTGCCAGGAATGATTCAATATAAACTCAGATGATTTATTTTTTTAGATGGAAACAATTCCAAGGCACAAGGCAAGAACAGGAACTAAAAATGGACTGCTCCTAGCTGCTCACTGTGCTCTTGCTTGCAGCTTGCTTTCCATTCAACCTTCCTAAGATACAAAGTGCTCAGTCCTCTTCAGTCCCAAGTCCTTTCTTCCCCTGAGATCTGGCTTTTTGCTCTTTGTTTCCTTCCACAGTTTCTCTGTATGAATAAGTCTCCCAGCTCCTTGACATGACTCTCCAGCCCACCACACTCCATGGGTGCTGAGAGCTGCTTTCTCTTGAGCACACTTCACAGTACAGAAGTCACCCTCCAGTCTACTCAAGTTCAGTTTGTGACTGCCCCTCATACTAGAAATAGCAAGAATCCTACCAAATATTAACTATTTCATGCAGAAGGCAATAATCCATATGAAAACCAGTATGAAATCTGTTTTTAACAGCACAATGAAACTTTATTCCTAAGTCCCAACCCTGCAGTTCTCGTTTGNTTCCAAGGGACAAGGCAAGAACAGGAACTAAAAATGGACTGCTCCTAGCAGTGCTCTTGCTTGCAGCTTGTTTTCCACTCAACCTTCCTAAGATACAAAGTGCTCAGTCCTCTTCAGTCCCAAGTCCTTTCTTCCCCTGAGATCTGGCTTTTTGCTCTTTGTTTCCTTCCACAGTTTCTCTGTATGAATAAGTCTCCCAGCTCCTTGACATGACTCTCCAGCCCACCACACTCCATGGGTGCTGAGAGCTGCTTTCTCTTGAGCACACTTCACAGTACAGAAGTCACCCTCCAGTCTACTCAAGTTCAGTTTGTGACTGCCCCTCATACTAGAAATAGCAAGAATCCTACCAAATATTAACTATTTCATGCAGAAGGCAATAATCCATATGAAAACCAGTATGAAATCTGTTTTTAACAGCACAATGAAACTTTATTCCTAAGTCCCAACCCTGCAGTTCTCGTTTGCAGAAAACAAGTGTTTCTGGGTGAAGGAGGACACACAAACCTGAGCCCTGAGCCAACGTAAATTAATGGAAAACACAAGGTGCTTTGAACAGGATATGCAAACTTCGTGTTGGTGAGGGTTTGAGATACAAAATTCAAAAATTCAGGCTGTCCTCCTCATGATCTTTGACTGACAAAGGCCCAGTCTGAAGAAAACATGGATACATTCATAGCTAGGGATGGAAAACAGTACCTATAACTCAAAACATCTTCCTAATTCTGATTGAACATCACCTTTTGATTGAGAGTCCAAACAAACAAAAAAGTAAAAAAGAAATGTTTTAAATGGAGTTGCTCAAAATCTGATTTTATTAAGTGCTTGCTGCAAGTAGTTATTTTCCCTACTACAGAACACACTTTTTTAGAGAAATACTATTTTTCCTCTTTTAAATTAAAAAAAGTTTCCCTCTGTTTGTTTTTTTTTAAACATAAACCTAAAAGCAAATTTCAGTTAGCACAGTAAGTGAAGAGTTTCATTTTGATATTTTAATTGAAATGTCAAAATGCATCAGAATCAAACTGAGATGCCGTGTCAGTTTCCTTCAAAAACATTAGTTCAGTCTAGCTGACAGCTAAGAGCAATTCAGTTCTGCAAGGTAAATAGTTTGCTCTGGAAACAGACCCTCATGCCCTATTCACAGTTTCATAAAATGAAAGAAACACTCCTCAAAACAACCAAAGTATCCAGGGGTGGTAGCAAATCCCACAGGAATTCGGGATACAAAAGTGTTCGCAATCAATCAACAGGCCCTGTGACAGTCTCAATTAACATCCTATATGATAGTTTTAAAAGCTAATAGACTTTCCATTTTGTAAGGAAAAATAATATAACAACATAATTGAGAATCTCAAACAAACATCATGTGAAAGAGCTTTCTAAAAAAATAGCAAATTTCTTGCTAATTCTGAATTGCCTAACTTGGCACCTCCCTTCTCTTCCACATTTTGTCTTTAAGCAGTAATCAAGACAGCCTTTTGATGAGTAAAGAAAGTTTATAAAATGTTTGACAATAAGACTCATATATCTATTCCCACATTAGAAAAAATCTATTTTCAAGGAGATTACACTTTTTATTAAGGCTTGAACAGCCCAGGGTGCACTCCTCTGTCTGGGATACAGAGCCCATGCTTCACCCAAACTTGACAAAGATAAGCCTCTTATCTTCAGGAAGAGAAAAACAATCAACATCTTGAAAATGGGTCAAATTCCATTGCTGCTGGGATTAGCAGCTCCTCTTAGATCAGCTGACTTGGAAGAAACAGAGAAAAACCCTTGCAGTATCTGGAAAAGACTGACATTACTCCAACAGGCCAATTTCACAAAGTCCTTAGTCAGCAAAAACCGAGAGCTGGCAGAAGAGCACTGCTGGAGGGTGATAAGGACAACCCAAAGTGCAGTTTGCTCCCAGAGCCATAACGAGCACCACACCTCGGACACAACTCTTATTTTCATGGTGATGCAACCAAGGGAGACTGGCCCCAGGAATCTCAGAGATATGTGGAAGGTGTCTGCAGTGTTTGACTTCAGGCTGGAGCTGAACTCCATTTACTGGAAGATGTTTGGAGGTAGCAAGATTTCTCATTCCCTGGCATTTTCTAAAAAGACATTTTTACAAATGGGGGCCAGGATTAGCAGTCATCCGTTTTCCCCTGTGATTCCAGAGGCTCATATATTTCACTGGCTTGTTACTGTGGATCATTAAAAAGGCCAAACTGGCTTTATAAAAAGGGCTACACAAACACAGTCTCCCCTATGCTACACATTCTTTACAGAGTCTAAAAATAACATGATCTTAGAATGCAAGATTAGCTACATTTGCTCAAGATTCCTGTTACACTTGCTTCTTTCTGTAGCAGTCCTGTCATGGGTGAATATGTGACAGGTTATCATAGCCCAGTGTGTTTGGTGTATCAAAGGAAAACAAAATTGACTTGCCCTTGATTATATTATAAATGCATCGGCTTTTATCTAGGATGAAGGCTACAACATACACAAGCTGCTAATTTATGCATATAACTGTTTATGTGCATTTGCACAGGCACATACAGTGTTCATTGAGCAGTTTGTCATTTTTCTTTGACCTGATTGTCATCCTTTCCCCAGTTAAATATAATTTCACTAAAATCAAAAATTCTATGACTGAATCATTTTCATGGACGTTTTGGCCTGGAACAAACCACTTGGTCCAGCCTTCTTGGTGGGCATGTACAGAGGATCTTGGCCAGACCCATCACACACCACCCTGTGATCTGTGATCTCGGGTCTATGACCAGGGCGACCCAGAAGGGAAATAAGGAAAGGCGTAGAGAGAGAAAGCATCCATCAGAAGAGGTAAGCACCACATCAGAAATGCATGTTATAGACATTTATATTTCCTAGAACAAAAGGTCCTTGCAGCCAGGCACTCTGAAGTATTATTCACAGGCACTGCCACTAGTAGGACAGTTGCCTGGACTCCAACAAAACCCAGAGGAGACAGGCTTGTTGTTCCCAGCACATCAGTGGGTTAGGTCTAAAGCTGCCCTCATTTTAAGGAAAAAAAGCAGCTCCACTGAAATGGTGTCAAACACGACCAGCCTCGATGATTAGCGTATGGGCTTGTACCTCGAGTATCTGGGCAAAGTGTCCTCTCCCAGCCTTATTCGACTAAGCTTGTCCTGAGCAAGAAATACTCCCTTAACAATATGCCCTAACATCTCTTTTACCACAACAGATGTCATACCCAGTGATAGGACAGGCTCAAAGCTGCATCAGGGGAGATTCAGACTCGACATTAAGGAAGCCTTTCTTTACTGAGAGGGTGGTCAAACACTGGAACAGGCTTCCCAGAGGTGGTTGATGCCCCAAGCCTGTCAGTGTTTAACAGGCATTTGGACAATGCCCTTAATATCACACTATAACTTCTGGCCAGCTCTGCAGTGGTCAGGCAGTTGGACTGGATGATCCTTGTAGGTCCCTTCCAACTGAAGTATGCTATATGAGTAGAAACAGAATGTTTTCTACAGAAAGCTTCTTCCCTAATTTCCTGAGAATAAAAGTGAATTAATCATCCCTCTGGTATAAATATATTTACCCTTTGGAAAGGATATACACAACATTTCTCTCCAGTCTAGTTTCTTACTCTTTAGCACCTGTGCAGTGCTAGCTGTCCCTGGTTTTGGTGGGAGGGAGAGTTAATATTTCACAGGAGTTACTTAATGCGGCCTTGGCCTCTCACCTTATATACAGCATCCATGATCAATCAGCATTTTCCTTGTTGCTTCATGCCTGGTGCTCCAGATTGGAAGGATTTGCAAAATTTGTTTGTCTTAATCTTTTCCTCACTCCTACTTTTTTTTTTTCTTCCTGTGGATACCCTGGGGAGAAAAGATAAAGATAAAAACTTTGACTGTTGCACACAGGGCTATGCACTGAAGCATTTTCTTTATCTTACACATAGATACACATTAGGCAGATATACACATGAGGATGCAGATCTCTCTTCAAACAGCACAGCTAAGTCTTGCTATATGGACCTGTAGTGTCATTTGAGAAAGGATATGATTTTGGCTGACTAAAAACACTTATAGGGCTGGAGAGCAATGAGGTTTGAAGAGGTAATTGATGCTGTCAGGTAAGTGCTCAGGACTTCAACCCCAGAACCCCAGCACTGTCTATCCAGACAGCATTGCTGTAATAGCAAGGGAGCTTTATGAGCTAGTCAGTCATAAGACTGTATAATGCTCCATGGGGATGACAGACACTAGATAAAGTTTTATACCTGGCAATACACAGAATCCCACAATGGGTCAGGGCTGGAAAGGACCACATTGGCTCATCTGGTCCAACCTCCCTGCTCAAGCAGGGTCAAGCCAGAGCACACGGCACAGGATTGTGTCCAGATGGGTCTGGAATATCCCCAGTGAGGGAGACTCCAACACCCTCTCTGGCCTCTGTTTCAGTGCTCAGTCACTGCACAGGAAAAGTTCTTCCTCCTGTCCAGGCAGGACTTCCTGAGCATCAGTTCCTGCCCATTCATTCCTCTTGTGCTATTGCTGGGCCCCACAGAGCAGAGCCTGGTTCCCACTCTGAGCCCTCCCTGCAGACAGGGACAGGCAGGGATGAGGGCCCCTCTCAGCTGGGGCTCCTCTTGAGGTTGAACATCCCCAGTTCCCTCAGCCTTTCCTTGTCAGGGAGATGCTCCAGGCCCTTCCTCATCCCTGCAGCCTCCGCTGGACTCACTCTAGGAGTTCCCTGTGCCTCTTGTACAGAGAAGCTGAGAACTGGACACTCCAGATGTGCCTCACCAGAGCTGAGTAGAAGGGCAGGATCAACTCTCTCAACCTTCTGGCAATGCTCTTCCTAATACATCTCAGGATTCCTGCGGCCTTCTTGGCCACAGGGGGACACTGCTGTCTCATGGACAGCTTGTTGTTCACCAGGACATCCAGGTCCTTCTCCACAGAGCTGCTTTCCAGCCTGTAGAGGTGCATGGGGTTAATACATACTGCTGTACTGTAACAAACACAGCATTTTCCTTAACAAAATTCCTAGGAACAGTCTCCTCCCCACAATGGCCAGCTGGCTCAAAGAGAACCTGTGATTTTGAGTGAGGGCTCTCATTGCATATCTTAAAAGAAGGCACAAAGCCCTGGCTGACATGTGAGTGGGACCAATGCTGAGGCTTTAGATGCAGTTAGGCCACCCTTCCCCTGAAGATATGCTGCACTGTATTGTCCCTGTCACCCATTTCACTCTGACACCTAAAAACATTCAGCAGGATTTAAATGAACCAACCCATGGGATCACAGAATCACTCTACATCCCAAGGCAGCAGGTCCTAATTCTTCATTCATTTGAAGAAGGCAGGATCTCAAATACTGAATGGTTTTGTCTCTTTCAGCTTCAGGAAAGACAAAGCAGGTGATCACTGAGAAAAACTAGGGAGCCCCAGTTCACACTGAAAAAGCCAAGGGAACACAAGATGCTTTTCCTTCTTCCTCTAAGCATGCAGACTTCTCCCTCAAAGAGCACAGGAACTAATCACAGAGCTGGAGACATCAAAAAGGCCTGTCTGGGTAATGCACTGACAACTGCACTCTGAACTTCCTGGATCAAGTTCCTTGCACTGCCAGAGTCAGCACTGTCAACATAGTACAGTACTATCACAAAAAAACCCAAAACACCCACATCTGTGGATTTGGCTTACCCCCACAACAGTCAAAGCTGGGGCCTGAATATATCAAATATATGTGCGGGGTTTTAAGCATACTTCAACTAAGAGCCGTAAACACAGGGTTTAGTTTTCAGGTAGTTTACTTCATGAACAGATGTGGTTATAACTATTTCAGATTTTAGTAAAATGAGCAATCAAATTGTAAAGCAGAGTAGTCCAAAGGTAGCTCATTCACTTTCCTGTACTGATTAAAGTAATTTAAATACTCACTTTTCCATCTTTATCCACTGCCATAAATAAATGAAAATAAACTCTATTCATTTGCTTCTACTTTCTATGGATTCCATTGTACTACAATCCATTGTAACCAAAGCAACCATAAACTACCACATCCAGTGCAATGGGTGTGACAAAAAACCTGACAAAAATCCACAAGAGCTAAGTACTGCTGAGAAGTTTTCCTTTCATTACTCTGATCACAGAGATCTCAGCAACAGCATGTGCTTTGGAGACCACAGCAAAGATGAGGAGTTGATTTACATAGGCCATACATGGTCAAGAAGAGCTTCAGTTTGTCATTTCTGACATGGGGGAGGAAATATGGCTTGAAAAATACTGAATACTGATATAGTGGAAAGCGAGTATTGGCTGGTAAGAAGGGTGAGTGGAAATGTTGTAGGGATACAGACCCCAAGAATGCTTTACCCAAGTGTTACCTCTTTCCTCTTCCAGCCAAAAGTGTCAGCCAGTCACGCACTCCTGCAACCACATTTAACCTTTCCAGAGAGCTGAATTCTTTCTCTCCTTCCCTTCTGCCCCTAACAATCCCCTGCAGCTGTGGCACACTCAGGAGTGTGCTTTGAAGATTTTAGATGCTCATTTTGGGCATCACACCCAAGCAGGTCTGATTCCCAGCATCAACAGCAGAAGAAATTGGTCTCGAGCCATGACATTGGAAAAGACTTTGGAAAATACTCAAACTTTGTATTCTGTTGATTCCTGTGAAGCTTAAAGCCTTTATCCACACAAATTTCTGGCTTTGCCCTCGCCCTCCTCCTCTCCTGGCTGTTACTGCACCACTTTACCCTGGCCAATACAGTTTTTTTCATCAGACTCTGACTCTAATACATCTACCTGTGCAGCAGGTAGAACAGTAGTGCTAACACACTGTGAATGCTTCCAGTTTTCCATTTACCACCATCCTCTCATTATCAGCTTCCTGCTACAGACGGACTGTAATTTTACAGGCACAAGAAGAGTCAGCAACTGGGTGGGAAAGGCAGGAAAGGCTGCTGCTTAAGTAGCAAGAACCCAGAGGGAAAACTAAAGGCAGAATGTTGTGCAAGAAATATGGAGACCTATGTTTAAGCATCAGCCCAGTATCAGCCATGAGCATAGCTTCAGCTGGGGCAAGTCAGACTGTCTTCTCTTGCCAGTTCTGCCTTTTTTCCAGGGAAATGGGTTCCAAGAGATGCAGCTAAAGACATAAGTAAATCTGTTTCAAGCTATGATGTTCCTTTTGTTGGGACAGCACCCATTTTGATAGCATCAGCCACACTGCTCTCCAGTAAAGCTCTCTAACAACACTTCCATCCATCCTGCCAATCAGCTAACACATAGTCTTTCCAAATGTGCAAAGGATCATGTGGGGAACTGAGATTAAATTTCATCTTTTCATTCCTTGCATGCCCCAGGAAAAGTCACAATGCACACCTTTCAGGTATCTCCAAAGGGCAAATAAACAGTAACTAAAAATCATCCAAGCAAAATATGGAATGATAAACTCTTTATGTTTTGACAGTCATCAGCTTTCAAGCTCTCCACACTAGAAATGCTATTGTGTTATGCTGTCGCTGTTTTGACGAACACGACACATACACACTCTGCTCCAGTCAAAGTGAAGGTGCTTTCTCCTTTATTCAAACAAGTCAGAGTCTTTTACACACTCTCGTATGTTTAACATTCATATTACTTGTCCATTGGTTGCTTAACTACTACAATAGATTCATTGGCTATTATTTAGCTACAACATACTATTCTTGGTTATCTATTTCTAAGAATTCGAAGCATTTGGAAAAATAACAGGAGCAGCATAGTTGCTGTTTTCTCTCTCTGCTGTTTTGGTTTCTTGCTTCTGTTTCTCACGGGTACAAATGTGCTAAGATCAATGTTGGAACTAGACAGGCTTGCTGACCTGCTGTTAATTCCCACATTATGCATTCCCTTTCCCCTGCCTCCATGTACCTATAATAATGCATATGGAAGGTAGGAAGCCACGAGGCTGAAAATGTAGTGAAGAAACTACCTCTTTGCTTTGAGCAACATTTTGAGTTGGAAAAATATTTTCAATCCCTAATGGCTAAGCTCTAAAAAGCCTTTCTGAAACCAAAACTAGGGGAAAATATCTCAAATACAAGAAGAGCAGGAAGCTCTCTGGCACACAGCAAGCTCTGTTCCTGTGTTCCAGGCAGTGACCCATCAAGAGATGTCACTTTCCAGAGAATAAAGCATGGTGCTGTGTCCTGGCAGGGCCAGCATGGCTTGTGGCTGAGTGACAGGCAGCTGTGCTGGCCCTGTGCCAGTCGGGATGAGACTTGCTTTCGAAAGCCTTGGCACAGCAGCTTGCTTTTTTAAGAGAAAAGTTAATCCTGTGGGGTTAGGGACACATCTGAGGTATGAAATAATATTCTCAGGTGCATATCCAAGCCCGCCTTTCTGCAGTGTTTTAGTCAGAGGCAGTTCTTTCAACACAGTCAATGAGGTCCGGTCTCAGCAGAGCTCTCTGAGGGTCACCTGGGAAAAGTCCTGCTGGTCCATTTTCTTTTAGTGCTGTGCCTAAACCTCAGAGGAGCACACAGCAGCACTAAACCCAGTACCATACGTGAAGAAGAGGAGCTTCACCACATCTGCCTGTTGAGATACCCACAAGCTCCAAAGGTTCTTTACCACCACTTCCAGCTTTCTTATGTTAATAACTATTAACACACTCCAGTCGCTGCTCAGTCATAAAACTGTCAACACAATTAAACCTGTGTCAGAAAGGACAATCTGATCCATCCTCTGCATTCAAGGTAACTCCAAGCCCAGCTTCACTTCAAGATGCAGTTGCATCTGGGGCATTGCAGACATCCAAAGTCTTTGCAAAGAGCTGTTCTGAACATCTGAACCATGAGAGAGTTCAGCAGAAGTTTACAGCCTCTGGAGTGTTCCACAAGAGACAGGAGTCTATAAGAAATTGGACTGATTATGTGGCATTGCACATTTATGGGGGCAGGATTTAAAGTAGTTTATTTAGATGTCGCAGGGCATCTGTGCACTGACTGTTAATTACAGCTATTAGTAGTAGGGACTGTGTTAGATGATGCTAATGAATGAATACCTGTGTCTTGTAGGTGTGTGACTCACTGACTACCTGCAGGAGGGGAGAGTGGTTGCAAGGGGATCTGTAAGCTACAGGAAGACTTCTAGGATACTAGTTGCAAGGAAACACTTTGGGCTGAAACTGAGCCACAGATTTTATCACAGCCAATCTTTGAGAATCGGGAGACTGTGAATTACCTGCTGTGACTGGCTTTGCATCAGAATGGGAATCTCTCCTTCCTCACCAACTGCTTTCCCTTTGGGATCTAAAGGCTGAAAATGCTGGTTACACCAAGCCTGACAGAGCTGAAGAAGTGTTTGGACAATACCCTCGGGCACATGGTGTAGCTCTTGGGGAGTGCAACTCAATGATCCTTGTGGGTCTATTCCAACTCAGCTTATTCTGTGATTCTGTAATTTCCCTAAAGGAGATGAGAAGCTCTGAATAAGTTCCTCTTCAGAGCCATCAACCCTCTCATCATTCCCTCTCCAGTGATGGGAAGGGCCACAGAAACAAAACAGTCAGATGCAAGCCTAGCAGGAGCAGGGGACAGGAACCAAGGTAAGCGAACTCGATGGAAAATCCAGGAGGAGTGATCTTCTGAGAACAGCAGTTACAGGATCTCTGAGAAATAGCAGATACCTCAAACCTACCAGGATGGCAAACCTAGGACCTAATGGCACATACTTACGGACTAAGACAAATCTAGACAAAACTATTACCATAAAGGTGGATGTGGATAATAAATACCAAGATACTGGCACTGGTGCCAAATCATTCCTGGATCAGGACAGACTTTGCAATGCTGCCCAGGTGTCGCTATTGTCGATACTATAGACACTTGAGACTGAAGGTCCTTTAAAAACATGACACTCAATAGTTTTCCATGAAAAAGAATTGTACAATCTGAGCAACAGCAGGTTCCATTTTAAAGAAGGGGTAAAATGTAGCAAATGAAAAATAAGGTCCTCTTAGTGCCCCTCAGAGTCCTCAGAGCACCTGTAAAGCCTAACTGCATTGCTCAGTGTTACAGAGACCCTGGTCACTGCCACCCCAAACTGTTCACACAGCTAAGCAAACAAGTCAACAGTCATATTTACCACAGCTCATCCTGTAGATGTGCAAAGGTGAATGGAGGGACAGACAGATGTCAAACAGAGAGTCAGGGTGAGCAATCAGTCATATCCACACATTTGCAATCACATCCAACCCTCTTGCTGAACTTTAAAGACAGGTTTAAGGATGAAAGTGCACTACACAGAACTGCTTTAGTCATTACGGTAAAGCAAAAGAAATCTGACTTGATGTCAGTCCTGTCCAGGGATCGACTCTATCAGAGTCTCAACAATCCCTACTGTCTTCCAAATTACCTCATCACCAAAACAAAGTGCTTTATCAGCTTTTAGCAGCTTCCTGACTGGTTTTCTTTGCTCCTGACCATATGTAGCCCTTACTGATCACCTCTTCTCAATCAGGTCTACTCTCCAACTTCTCTCTTCCATTTTCTAAGGCAGGATGGATTCCCACTGCATTGGGGGATATCAATATCTTATGGTCCACAAAGAGAAGAAAATTATAGAATGTCACAGAGGATTGCTACGTGCAGAACCACTGCTGTCTACTCCTTACACAGCAACCAGCCCCCCCGTCCCATACTGAGCAGGGCATGGATGCCTTCCCGGTGTGCCAGGCTGAGAGCACAGGCACAGACGGCTCCTCCGGCTCCTTCCTTGTGGGACAGAGGCATCTAGTGGCTGAGCGCTGAAAGATCGGGGAAAGCCACCAAACTCCAGTCAAGGAGGCTTGTGTTTGTAGTTCAAGTGGGATGCTGCTGCTGCTGCCGACATGAGGACAGGTTGCTACAAAGCTGTTCGGCTGTTAACTGCTCTGCCCAGGTTCACATGCCATAAAGCAAAATACAAACACATGGCACCAGGCACAGCAGCCCAGAGAAAACCCTCCCAGAGCCCAGGCCCTGCCAGATGCTCAGGCAGTGTGCTAGGGAACACATGCACCAGCAGCCCCCAGCACAGCCACCAAACTCCCAGGAGTGGACGGCTCAGCACCTCCCGTGTCCCGTGCCCAGCTGTGTCTTTGTACTTGACAACCTGCCACAGCTTAACTCCATGAATAATCTCCTTCACCTCTGAAAGCTGCTCCAGTTGATGTCTGCTAGCTTTGAAAGCCAGTGAGTCACCCTCTCCTGGTCATACTTGTGACACTGTTCAAGACTTTACAGATATCCACTACAGCCCTTTTCAGATACCTCTTTTCCAGCCTGAATAGTCCTGGCCTAGCTACTTAGTCCTTGCACATAAGTCATTACACACAGCCAACAATCTCTTTTTTGGCCTTATTAGTCCTATGACTTTTACCTCCTGCTTCAAATTCTGCTGTCCTGTTTGAGATGAGATCAGGACTTAACACAGTATGTGAGATGCAGATGAGCCACAGAAACATATAACAGCATTCTTAGTTTTGCGCTCTTTTCCCTTCCCACTTTAATTTTTTTTTCTTCTGCCTTGTGAGCAGTGTTTTCACAGAAGTAACTACTGCAACTCTGAGATCTGAGTGGGAACCACTAGCTCAAAGCCCCCCACTGTGTTTGTGCATGGAGTCAGAATTCTCTGTACTGAATGCTTGGCTTAATACCTGACCACAATAAATATAGGCAGGATACAGGTGAGCTCTGCTCCCCAGAAATAGTATCAATAGAATCAACTAGACCAGGTCAAAAATTATGTGAGCAATACATAGCCTTTGATCTCTTCATACAAGCTGCTAAAAGAAAAACAACCAACGCCATCTGTAAATTGGAAAAAAATTACAGTAAAGTAAGATGCTTTTCTCTTCTCCTGGATATCCTTCTAAAATGAAAAAAATTCCACTCATAATGCTGAGATATAACACTTGCCTCACCTTCCAAAGCCAAGCTACTCAGCTTCAGAATGGCATTAAGATCTTAAATTTCTTGATGTAGGTTTGCATTTTTACTGAGATCAAATATGGGGAGCTGTGGCTCTAATATTAAAGAATGGCAAAGTTTCTAGAGTTATCTCTAGTTTATACATAGCATCATGGCAGAAACAACATCTGATATTAAAAATTATTATTTAAAAGGAAGAAAAGGGCATCTTTGCTTTTGATCTTTTATATGTCCTAGGACACTTTGGACATCAATCTTAAATATATAGTATCCTTAGCTATGATGCTGCTGAATAAATAATGTATAAGAGAGGCTAATGAATACAGCTGGGAAGCTTCTCACTTTTACTCTGTGCTGTCTGAAACTGGAACACAAAGAAGCCAACACCAAAAAGAAACAAACCAAAGCAGAGATGAGGAGTTAAATGCCACAACTTAGATTACGTCTCTTAAATGTCCACAAAAATCTTGTATTGCAGTAGTTATGTGATGTAGTAGTTCTGACGAGACACTCCCTTGGGCAATTTTTCAGCAGATGAAACCCCTCCCACTGCCCAAGTGCTTTGCCAGTACATTTTTCCAGGACATTCTCACACACCTTGAGGATGGCCATGCTCTGTGGAACACTTCCACACAGCCTCTTAAATTCCTTTTTCTAGCTGACAAGGCTACGAAGGACACTCTACGCTTGCTCACTGCACTCCCTCACATATAGCACGCAACCACAAAGGAGAACAAGCAACCCTCACATTTACTGTTATGGGGTTACCATGCCAAGCCCATCTGGTCTACAGCATGGAGCCTTCTGTGTGAGGTTGCTCCAGCCCTGAGAGGAGGCTGTGGAGGGGGAGCAGATGCCAAACTACCATTTTGGAAAGGCCACTTGCAAGTCCACATCTACGCTGCCCACACTGGGCACCTGCTGCATGGAGATTCGCTGTAGGTGAGTTTACAGAACTGATGGATGCCTACAGCCAGTGAAGGACGGTCTCCAGCTGAAGGCAGCTCTTCTCAGGAAGGAAATGTTTCAGTATGCCCTCAGGCAGGATGCCAAGTAGTATGCAAGCAGCTGTAACATTTGTCAGAGATTTTGGTCTCACATCCTCACTGGAATGAGGAGGGAGCAGACACACAGGCATCCTGAAGTTTTCTTCAAGGAGGACTGTGAAACATCCATTTCATTCACGTAATCCACAGATATGCTACCAGTCCAGTTGGGACCACCAACAGCCAGAATTCTTATGTTGCTAAAATTTAGTAAGGATTTGTCTTTTAGATAATGTTGTGGAGCAGAAAATATTACACCCTTTTACCTCTTTTCTCACAGGTAGAAAGATTTGGGGACATCTATTCAACCACTGATTGCGAGTCACTTCAGAAACAGATTTTTCTGGTGCTAACTGTGACGGGACTGCCAGGAAGGCTACTGGAGATTGCTTTCTCACCATTTTCTCTGTGTGCTCTCATAGCTGCATCCACACAAAATTTCTCTCTAGATGTGTTCTGAACAGACCTGCTTTAATAGTTTTTAAATTTTTTTTCAGAGAACGCAGCATGACCCTTTTCAGACAAAGTAAACGAACAGGCCCACCACCCCCAAACAGCCCAAACTGACTGGGATTGCAAGAACACATGAGCAGCTTTCCTCTCAAGCTCACTTCCTTCTTTCATTCCCCATTCTTCATGGGCAGGTTACTAAGAGTCACTTACTTGGCTCTAAGTGACAGCTGCAGCCTGGATTTCTGGGTTCATCCTGGGCAGCAGGAGGTGCATCGAAACCGAAGTGACCATGATGAATTAGAAAAGAATATACTGAAACATAACTCCTTGGCAGGGTGGTGAAGAGAACAGGCAGGATAATTTGGAAGAACCATCTTTGTTTTTAAGTCATCAGGAAAAAAAACTAATGTGAGGAATCAAAGGAAGACTCTGAGGCTGAAATGGTGTGCCTTTTGCTGGAAGTTAATACTGAACTGTGCTTGAGGGAAGGAGGGCAGTGAATACTGCTTTGACCTGCAGATGGAAGGGAAGACCATAATATAGGGCTGTGAATTTGGCCTTAAGTAGAAGACTCTATATTATTTTTGCTGATGCTAGTGCTGCCTCCCTGAACACTAAAACTGCAGTCCATCTCCCTGCCTTGAATGGAAGGCAATGTTGACAGGATTGAAATTCACTAAACAAGGAAAAGCTGAGTGAAAAAAACCTGAAAGACAACATAATTGCGATTCCCTCTTTTCTGCTTGGTTCTCACCATATCGTGAAATAGTTTACTTTTTTTCTGTGAGATCTGATTTTATTGATTGTAATAAAGCATGGACATATGGACAGAAAACCAGAATCCCTTATATAATATAACTGTCACAGGCATGAATTTAGCAGCCTAATGTATTCTCAGGGTGTTCGCAGTCACCAATATGTAAATTCTTACAGCAGCTGTTTCCCCTAAACCCACCCAGATGGATTCAGCTCCTACAAGGGGCAGTGTCACTGCACTTAGACCTTTACAAGCCACCAAGAGCTTCAAGTTCAGCTGCATCCCTTTGAGCTTCCCCGACAGACACATGCAAGCCTGCAGTGCTAGAAGTGCTGGGAAGCCCCAAAGCTGCACCTGTAACACTCTTCAGCAAGCCAGACCCCAAGAAGGGACATCACACCTCATCTCAGGTCCATAGGGTCAGGAGAGAGGGAACTGGGCACAGTGTTACACCAAGCAGCAAGGCAGCAAGGCCTGGATTGAGGAATACAGCACACAAGGACATGTTAGCCCAACAAATGCTACCTGGCAGCACAAAGTACATTGTACATGGGTGGCTGCACAGGGGCACACTGCCCCAGGACATCAGCAAGGAGACCCCCCAGCAGCAGGGCAGCACAGTTATGTTGCACTTGGGAGGAAAAGCACTGCTCAGGCCTATGAGTCATGGGGACCTAACCTCTTCATGAGGAAGATGTGGCTCAGACAGCACAAGTGACATGCAGCAGCTCAGCACGGTACAGCAAGGAAGAGCCCCTGCCCCCATCCAGGCTGGGTCCCATCCCAAGTGAGGAAATACTGCTGGGGGGAGCAGGACTCAGCACATTCTCTTCGGGCTGACCCTCTGTCAGTACCTGCACCAGCTTAACGCCAAACCCACGGAGTGCCCATCCCCTCAAGCCTGGTGCAAGGGGCCCCTAATCCTACACGGCCTCCAAGTTTCATGCAGCCAACTGAACCAAACCCCACAGGTACCCCTACATGGGACTGCTAAACATCACAAGGCCACCTGTAAGGGACCCAAAATCTCACAGGGCTCCCTAAGCCAGACAAAGACAGTTACCCTTAGCCCCACAGTGTCCCTAAGCCCCACAAGACCAGCTGCGAGGAACCTTAAATTCCACAGGGCTCCCTAAAGCACAGAGACCCACTAGCAATGGGCCCCTAAACCCTACATGATTAGCTGCAAGGGACGTCAACTCCACGGGGCTCTCTAAAGCACACACAACCTGCTGCAACAGGCCCTGACCCCCACGGGGTCGACCGGACCCGGTCCCCGTGCCCCTNTGGGGCGGCTGTGGGGAGCTGACCCGGGCGTGTAGAGCAGAGACCCGTCTGGTTACAAACGCTGTTCCCCGGCTGAGCCCCCGCCGGGTGTAGCCGGTGTACCGATGCCCACCCACCTGCTGGCGTTGCCCTCACGTTTGGTGGGTTTTCTCTCCACAGCTGACCCCCGAATTCACGCAGCGGCTGAATAACAAAATCAGGGAGCTGCTGCAGCAGATGGAGAGGGGCCTCAAGTCCGCCGACCCGCATGACTGCACCGCGTACACTGGCTGGACAGGTAGGGTCGGATCCCAGGGAGCAGGAGCTCCCTGGAGCAGACTTCTAGATCGGGCCGTGGCAGACCGTGGGGGTTTGGCCATTGGAATGGTCACAGTAGATCCATGTCAAGAACAGCACTTCTGCGTGTTTTAGTCCATTAGAACAAGGGGCTGTCTTTTTCAAGACTCTCCATTTTTGAAGCAGGTTTCAAGCTGCAGAGGGAAGACCACAGTGTCATAGGGCAGGATTGTGTCTAGTCTTGGTTAATAGTGCTGAACTTATACAACGGAGAAGGCCAGCACTTGCTTGAGAGTAGACATGGGAGCCTTCAAAGGGACGGGCACCAAGTCCAGCCATGGTAGGGATGATGACAACAAAACCAGTGCTCCATGAAGTAGGCAGGTGTACATGGTAGGTCATTTACCTGTAAGGAGTCCTTGCATCTGGCAGCAGTGAGCTAGTGGCCTGAGATAATGTCCATCTTTTCTATTTGGGCTGAATTTTATCCGATAACCTTGTCTGATTGGCAGATTGCTCCATTCCTGTTCCCCAGGTAGTGCCACTCCACTTAGTGGGCACTAGTTCTGCTCCAGTGCCTGTCGGAAGGAGCAGAAATGCTAATGTGAGTATAACAAAGTGTGGAAGCTTTCCTCACACTAACTCAAATGCAAAGCTTCCAGTAGCTTGTCTTTCTCCTATTCGCAATTTTCAGCCTGGTTTTCCTTCCTTGAGAGTGTGCCCCGCCTTTGCCTCCCTGTTTGTACCCACTGGTGCCAGGGAGGATGCACCTTTCTCTGTGCCCCATCTTTAACTGCTGTGTGCTTTGTCAGCTCTCCTGCCTCCTAAGCTGTGCCAGGCCCTGTGGAGAGACCCGGAGATAGTTGAAATTAATCTCATGCTTGCTGCAAGATTTTTTTGCTGCTGCTTCTTTTCTCTTGGCAGTACACTGCAATCTTAAATGGCAACTTTCTACAGTACAGTCTGGGTGTGGCTGGCTTGTGTGTGGGTGCTGTGGAACTTAATGCCAACAGTTTGCTTGAGAGAGTGGTGTTCACTGTGTTGGTGTTAAACTAACATTGCAGCTTGATGACAGCAGTGCTAGAAATGCCTGCTTCAAAATTTTAGTAAGGCAGACAGGCACTGAGCACACTGAAGAGCAGCTCATAAGAAATGCTAGGATGCCAGTATTAAATTTCAGCATGAGAGATCACTGATTTCATCAGCTGCTGTCTTGGCAGCACTCTGCTCCTGCTGCCAGTGAATTTATACATTTCTGCTGAGTGCTGGCTGATTTCATATTGGGAGACGTGTTCAGTTTTCCAGTCCATGTGACCCTGCGCTGAGGTCACCTCTGATGAAAAGCACTGCATGGATAAAGGTGGTCTTCAGTCATGATTGCAGAGTCCCTGGCCAGAAAATTCAGGACACAAAGCAGGAGGATAGGTGATGTTAGGAGTACTCTCAAAGTCTTTGGGGAGAAGGAAAACACCTTTCCCCAGAGGCCATGCTCCCTTTCTTAAGGTCGTTCTAAGGTACTTCATGTTGGAAAGTGACTGCAGTTATGAAACAGGGGTTGAGAACTCTGATAGGATTTCAGTTTGTTTTCATTTGGAAGGGAGTTTCTCAAGAGGGATTCTTCTCTTTTCCTCCCAGAGATCATTCCTCAGTGGGCACACAGCCTTCTTGCCTTGGCTAATAGGAAAAAATCCATGGACAGATTTCCTGGAGGTCACAGCCAGCATGTTGAAGTTTGCAGATGTTATACTCTAACTTTGTCACCCTACCTTCTTTTCCAATCTTAGCTATATTAATTTATTCAGAGCTGGTTTGCAGAGACAAAATTAATTGGGCCAAGACATAAGCTTTTTCCTGTGATTGCTTCTCTAGGAAAAGTTTGTTGAGTATCTCCTCATGTAAATCATTGCCCAGCAGTCTGAAATCAACCCTCACTCTCGTGGCTGCTAATAAGAGAGATTTGAAATATGGCTCTCTTGGCACAAACTCTGCATGAAATGTAATATACTTGAGTGTACTACATTACACTCAGTAATACGCAGCATATGCTGGCATTTTACTTTGGGGCTCGTTTCTTTCCCAACACACTTGACAGAGCCTTGTTCCCCCAGCATGTGCTTATGCCAGGGAAGCCACGGCTTCTTGGCACGTGAAGTTGGAGCAGAGGGAGGGAAGGACTTAGATTTTCAGTTCAGAGGCAGTGAAAACACACTTTGGATCAAGATTATCCAGCATATGGCTGAGTGCCCTCAAAACATATTTGAATCAGCTTGTTACGTTCTCATTCAGTTCCCCACAGAGATCAGGGCCCCATAGGAAGCACCTGGTACGTGCCTGGGTACCAATCAGCCTCAGCTGTTGTGTTCTTCTTTGGCTTTTCATCAGTTTAGTGAGACTGCTAGAACAGTTTTTTTCCTAATCTGTTTCACTAGTATCACAGTGTTGACTGAGGGAAGCTAAGCTGCTCTAAGCTATTTCTGAGTCAGAAGCAGTTCAGATGCTGGTAGAAGCACAGTGGCCTCATCCATTTTCAAACAGATTAGCATGAGGATGCTGAGGACTACATACATGCCTGTTGGTGTTTGTGATAATGCAAAAGGCCTTGCTCTGAAGACTGTCTTGACTGGGAGCATAGATGATGGAAAGGGAATGGAAGGAAATTCACTCCTGTCACCAGCTGACTGCAGAAGCTAGGATGCCTGAGTCCAGTGCCTGCTGGACTGTTGCATCCTTCCAAGGTGATGAGGTTTATAAGACAGAGATTCACCTTCTTCCCACACTATGGTAGTGCGTTTGGAATTTGTTTCCCATACAAGCGTTCCCTTCTGTGGCAGTGTCTTAGTTGTGCCTTTCAGCACTGGCAGGCCTCTGAAACAGCCCAGTGAGTCCAGCTGGCCTGCCCCATCCACAGCTTTTGCATGGCCCATTAGCAAGTAGGGACAAGGAGCAGGGCTGAGTTGCCCTTTGAAAGGAAAGCCATGTAAGAATGAAATTATGACTGAACCAGCTTGGGAAAACTTCTGGAAAAACGCTTTTTGCAGTAATCACGCATGGGCAAGAACTCCGCAGGCAAGGTGGCGGTGCAAAGTCGTCTATTACGCAGCCAGAATTCCCCTAAATACCCACACACAACAGGATATAGCATCACGTAAACGGGAAAGATGTTCACCACAGTGTCCCTCAATCCCCTGGGGTAGTGCACAGACATTGCCTGTCATGGTAACAGGTAAACAATCCCCTGTATGGTCACAAACTACAACCATCACCTCTCACAGGTCCAGTCCTGTCCACAAACCACAATCCTCTCTCTGCCCATCCCCAGTGACCTGGATGCAGCCCCAGGGTCACCTCCGGGCCCAGGAAAGAGGCTCTCTCTCTGGCCTTCAGGGTCTATCTCTCTGTCACCACATAGTGTAACCCAACAACTTTTCATTCACTTCAGTGCAATATGTTCATTTTAACCTCAGAACCCAGAGAACTTGCACCCCTTTTAGTCCTGTTCAGAAAAATGGAAATCCTCAGATAATCCCAACAGAACAAGAGAAAGTGAGGCTGCATTTGCTGAGAGATAATAGGGTGCCTTGTGTCACTCACATAAACAACATTCCTGCCAAATGCTTGGCGGGTAGTTTTTGTGAAATTTCTGTCCTTGGTGACAGTGTTTGAGTGGACAAGGCCCAGAGCAATGGCATATATATTTGAGGTTGACCTTCCTTTTGGAGGGTTGGAGCAGATCACCATCAATCCCTGCTAACCTAACCTGTTGTAGGATTTTATGATGGGGTAAAAAGTTTTACAGAAGAAGCTTTGTTACCCAGGTTTTAAGGCAGGATAAATGCTTAGGCATCCTGAATAATGTCCAGAGCCCCACAGTGCACTAGGAAGATAAGCTGCAAACTGGCTTCCTAACCAGTTCTGAACGTGGGCTTCCAGAGATGTCTCACTGTTGCACGCAGTATGGCTTTGGCATGCATTTAGGAGTGCAGAGATAGGTTTCTGCTTCTTCCCTCTGTGTTTGACATCCTGCCTTGAGGCTGCTGGCTGACTTACTGCCCTGGGTCAGTGCAAGATCTCTGAGATCTTTTTGACTCTAGATGGTCAGTTTGGAACAAAATATCCTCTTGCAGCAACCTCCTGTTCTTGGTAGGAGAAGCACAGCTCAGCTCCTGAGGCAAGGAGGCATGTTCAGAACAGTCTAATGGCGTAACTTGTTTGCAAAGCAAACTGCTGGGAATCCAACAGAAGAGCAAGTCTAAACTTGCAGAGAAGTTGAAGCACAGCTTCTCTTCAATCAACGCAATGGTCATATGGATGAGATACTTTTTCTGCCTACTGCAGAGCTTTAGCTCACAAGCAAGACCTTTGCTGGTATTTCCACGGTGCCCGCTCTGTTGAAAGCAATGGTTGCTGAAGTCAGGGCATCAGCACAAGGCAGCTGCTGCAAACAATTCCATTTCTACTATGTACAGCACGTACTCCTCTGCCCCACTCAAAAGAAATGTCTAATGCAAAGTAGCCCTCTGCACCTACCGTACAGGAAGGTGAGAGGAGGGAGGTGCTGTTTACTGTCTTTCTGAAGGTGTTGACTAAGCAGGCTTTGTGAGACATGCAGAATTGACTTTTGCCTCCTGATTCCCTGCAGTGAGCAAGCATCTTAGGCATTGACATTCAACTCCAGTGTATTGACTTCCTGCATGCTGGAGGTAGCTGTTTCAGTCATCAGAGCCCTGTTGGTCTGTCAATAGCACGTGTTCAATGCAGACCTGCACCATCAAGGACTCTCTGATGCATTCCTCATCTCATTTGGCTCTGCAGCAGGGGCAAGAAGCAAAAACCTTGGACATCTGAGAAACTACAGAGAAGAAGGTCCAGTAGTAAACAAATGAGCAGAACAAAGCCCAGACATCTTTGGGAGTAGCAGGCCACAGGCAGCCACTGTATGGCATTTCTGTGGGAAACAATTAGAGGTCACAAAAACAGGTCACGTTTCCAACTGGGACACTGAACACAGACATCCAGAGCACACAGAAATGGAGCAGATCCACATGCTACCTAGCTCCATGTGTCTGGTGATGCCATGTTTGTATACCACTTAAAGCATGCCAAACAAGCACCCAGTCAGTCAGAAAATCATACCTGGTCAGTTGGGGTGAGGAGGATATTGGAGAGGGAGTGAGGCAGAGCCGTGGAAGAGCTTCTTCAGTGCAACACTACCTTAACTGAACCAAGGTCACCAGGTGGATACTCTTGTCTCTAACCTGCACTGCCTCTGAAATACTCTGCCTGCATCTTGGCACACAGGTTAATACAGGATATCCCCACCCAGGTGACTGCGTTTTGTATTCGTCTACATACACCTGTCAACATTGCCTCTTAATGCTTGTGCCTGCCCTCTTCTGCTGCCTTCCCCCCTCTGGGGCTCACAGGTGGCAACAGAGTGAGCAGCAAGCTGAAGGCAGCACTGCTTGTGCCCTTCTGATCAGTTTGGGAGTAGGAATTCCTTGAGGAATGAATTAAGAAAACTGGCTTTAGATGCAGTTTATAAGACCTTTGGGTTTTAAATAAAAAGGAAAAATAAATGATTTGGGAAAGCAACTTCATCCTTTAGTACAGGTCAGTGGTTTTTTGGAGTCTTTCCAAAGATGCTTGGGCCTGGGAGGAATGGGGGTGAGAAATGTTTTAAAAGAGGAGAGGCAAAGAAATCAGAGGAAAACAAGGCTGAGATTTACTTTCTAAGAATTCAATCCTAGCAGTGGTCTTGGCAGGGTAGTTATGTGCATAATTAGGGTGGTGTGATGGTAGTGGGAATAGAAACTACTTAAAAAGCTAAAAGTTGTATATTAAAGCAGGTAAGTTAAGAGTGCAAGTTGTGCTCAGACAGCTATCAGGCTAATAAGAGACTAGAAGATGTGCTAGGTACTAAATAAATCAAGGAGAGTCACTTGACATTTTCTAGCTGGAAAAGGAGGGTTCCCCTTCAAAGAAGTGCTTCATATCCACATCCTCGCAGACTTGAGTGATGGCACTGTACAGCTGAGCTTTCTCTAGCACTGAATTGCTTCGAGAGAGGACAAGGTTATTAGCTTCAGCAGGAAATGGAAATTTTATACATAATGTACATGTGGAATTGAATTGTCTGTAGCACGAAACTTTGGCGACTACCCATGCAAAATGAGAAAATTATCTTAAGTTTGAAATTGTCCTCAGTACCTTGGAAGGTAATTTTGCAGCACGCTTGCCCCCTTGACCTTAACACATCAGAATCTGCAGAGATTGGCTCTATTAATTTAGGCTTAATGCAGGACCTGAGTCTTCTTAGAAATGGTTATTGGTAAGGAGAGAAATAAGCTCTTCTCAAAGTCATATGGGCCAGTAGCTTTCTTAAGTGCAGGTTTGAGGATGGCTCCTGGATCAGAAGGATGGTTCAAGTGTGGCAGACCTCTCAGGCACAGACTTACTGAGGACTCCTCAGTTACCTACTAAAATCTTCAAGAGCTGAGTGAAGGCAAGGCAGACAGAGGCAAAGGACAGCAATTGATGTGACTGCTCAGTAGCAGAATTGTTTTTGTAGCTGGCCAGTCCATTGGAAACCTCTAGTGAAGACCACGCAGCCTTTTCTCGTATTCCGGGCAGCTGTTCGTGTTTCAGACAAGGGCTGATCTCATGAGTGATGTGCTGCAGAGGAGAATTGGGCAGCCCCTTTTTTCATTTTTCTAGAATGCACCAGTCCTTGCTGGAGGGCTTGGGACTTGCTCAACAGCAGATGATGTCCAGGGAACTGTAACAACCTTGTGAGTGCTTCCCAGTGGAAAGGAATTAAAAAAGAATAATAGAAGGAAACAAAGAAAGAGTCAAGTAGGATGTCTGGATGTCTTAAGAGTGCTCTTTCTCAGTGCTGATGGCATGTCTCTTTTTTTTAAAATCCAGGCTAAGTGACCCAACCCCTTTCCCCCTGAGCATGGGGAAAAAATGGAGAGGGTGACAACTCAGTTCTGCTCTGTCACAAGTACCATCTGCTCGAAGATGATTTTTTTTTCCCCCTTCTTTGTTGAGCAAAAGTCAGGTACAGTGTATGCATTTAGGTGGGTTTGTCTAGGTCTCATCTTTTGCTCCTTGCTACTAAAATTGTATGTAGTTGTGTATAAAATTTTATGCAATTCTATGCTGTTCTCCAGGCCTTCCTGAGTCAGACCCTGCTGTTGTCTTGACCTGCCATCCACTCACAAGCAGCATCAAGTACAAGGTGATGACAAAGCAGCAAAGGATGCTGTGGGTTATGTCCCTGGGTGTGCCTGAGAAGCCTGTCTGTAAGGCTTATGCCCTAGACGAGGGCCAGGCCAGACTTTTAGGTTCACTGAAGTAACAGAGCAAACCTTTCTAGTGGATGCAACCCTTATGTTCCTTCTGCAGGCATTGCTTTGCTCTATTTGCACCTGTATGATGTGTATGGAGACCCAGCCTACCTTCAGGTGGCCCATGAGTACGTGAAGAAGAGCCTGAGATGCATGACCAGGCAATCCATCACTTTCCTGTGTGGTGATGCCGGGCCCCTTGCAGTGGCTGCTGTTGTCTACCACAAGCTGCAGAACCACAAGCAGGCAGAAGACTGCATCATCCGGTAAAGTACTTGGTTATGTCTTTGACCTGACCTTCCTCTTGCTCATAGAGCTGGTCTGGGCTTGTATGAGGCACTCTCTGACAAAAGTGAATACATTTTGTTGCAGTCTTGTGTGAGAAATAATCCAGTAACTTAGCAAGGCAGCAAAAGCCTTGCTGCTCTGGTAAAAGAGGTGGTTTAAGGACAAACGCATTTTCATGGCAGCCTGAAGGCTGGGGAGCAAGGATATTGTTCAGCTGGTACTGCCATCTTAAAAATAATTCTGGTAAGCACAGGAAGAAAAAAGGGCGAAAATTAAAAACAAAACAAAAAAACCCAAAAGGTGGGGTTTGGTGTTTTTTGAGAACATTTTAATTTGTCTTTACAGTCATTTTGATGAAAAGGAAAAATGTGGTAAGATTATTAGATTTAATTTTGGCACTTGCTTCCACTTACTCTTTATTAGCTTTCTTTGACTTAAACCTAAGATTGACAGCATCCCTTTCAACTGCAGAATGCAGCTGGTTGTGATTCATTTATTTCTATTTCCTGCCTTTCCTCGACTGTTTTCACATGTATTTTTGTTGGGTACTTAAGACAAGAAAAGGACAAGCAAGCAGTCCTAGATCAGCATGTGGCAGAGGAAGGAAAGCAGTTAAGGAGATGCAGTTGCAAGCTTCTCTCAGTTAAGGGAGATGGGTTTTAAGAAGGTGAGAAACAGCCCTGTAGAGAGTTTCCATTTATCGATCAGCACAAAGAAAGACAAAACCCCTGGCGCATCAGAACATTCACTGCCCTTAAACAGCCATGAGCAAGTGATGCATAATAGCAATTAAAAAATAGCCACAGGTGGGAATCAGAGATGTCTGTATGGTTGGGACACCAAGTTCCCACTCCCTTAACTAAGAATAGCTTCTGGTTTATGTGGATACAGTCAGTCTGAGAACAGAACTCTCTTCTTTATTCTGTTAATAGTCTGTGGGTTAGATTTTGCTTTGACAAAGTGGCAAATCTCACTGTGATTAACATATTTGCTAACAAGAAGAGAACTAATCTGTCAAACAGTACTGGTCAGTTCTGCTCAATGCATAAGTCTCAGGTTGTAAAAACAATCCCTAATTCATGTTTTCTTGCTGAGGTATCTCCTCCCCATATCCCTCTTGTTCTGCCTATGGTTTGGTGGCAGAATGGAATCTCGTGATTAATTTTGCACTGCCATCTAATGGTATAATAAAGGCAGAACGTTGGAACTTGGTTTCTTCATACATCTGCGAGGAGGAAAACAGAAAAATGTGACTTTCTCAAAGGAACAGTTATACTGTCCTTACTCTGCCACCAATTCCCAGAGCAGTTAGCCTGACTGTGCTCCTTTAAAATAGAGTATTTCTTTGAGAAGTAGCTCCCTTAATCAAAACTGTTAAATGGTTTTTGAATATGCTGTTTAGTTACAGAACAGTTGCTAAGCTGTGCAGTGCAAGTGCATAGAAAGAGCACTTCTGTCAGAGCTGTGGAGAAGAAGGGCCTCTCTGTGTTTTGTCCTCTGTCTTTTAAAGCACCTCATCTTTACAGAGCCGGTGGAGAGAATCCATCAGCCAGGTTTTACCTGCAGTGGAAGAGACAAGCTTGCTTTTTCCTAACTGAGTTCATGACCAAAAAATGTGCTTTTATACTCTAGAGAGACTAATGTTTCAGGGCAGCCTATTTTCCAAGAGCCTGTGAAAATCTGAGCCATGTTCTAGAAGCCCTCTTTTTCCTGTCACCTCCCACCAATTCAGGAGGTCAAAGCTTTGCTTTCAGAGCCAGCAGTGTACAAAAATCCCATTTTGCTCTACAGCTGCCTTGATTTCCCCTGTCCAGAAACTGCTGATTGTTGGCAGTTGAGGTAATAGGCTGATAACATGAATTGGAGTGGCTCTTCCTCTCAGAGACCTCGATTTACCCCACACACCTGAGAAATGCATTCTGCGTGCAATCAGTCCAGCATCTCTTTTTGAATGCATGACCACATTTCAAAAGCAGCAGAAACTACTGGCAGGCTTCCTCCCCTGATGATTCTGCTTGAAAAGCAGTTAGAGGTAAAGCAGTAATGCACAAAGAACAAGAACAGTAGCTCCAGTTGCTCCAGATTTCCGCATGAAAAGAAGATATCACATCCAGAACTGAGAAAATCCCTGCCTCTGGTATTACAATTCATGCATCCATCCATTCCTTCTATTTCACCTGACATTTCCTGACATCTCAGAGCTGAACAGCATCACCAGCCAGCTTCTCTTCTGGCCAGCCTGCTGCTAGGCAGAGTCTGTGTGTCCAGACACCTCCTTGGAAACCCTCTTCATCTGCCTTCCTTGGCCTTGGAGGCAGGTGCCATGAGGAGGCAGCAGGCCTTTCCTTTCAACTCCCGCAGCTGAGAGAAGAACCCGTGCCTTGGGTGTAAAGTCTGTCTCTTGGGTTTAATCTGTGAGAAAGAAACCTCCCCCATGGGCAGTCCACGTGTCAAGTGGTACAAGAGCCAATCCACACTGAGACACTGCTCCCTCCTTTCTCATGCAATATCCCTGCTCACTTTGAGTCCAGTGCCATGGAAAAGTTTCCTGCCATGAGAAGTCGCAGCCTGGCATCCTCTCTACTTGAGACATTTGGTTGCTTTACTTTGCAACACATTGTTGCAAAGACCCTGGAGCCCAGGGAGCAAAGGCTGCCAGGGCACCTTTTCTGTTCTTTGCCCTGCTGTTACAGGGAAGCCCAGCACACATGGAGCTTTTCCTGGCTGGTTTCACAGCAGGAAGCAGTTGGGGAACAGCCTTAAAGCCACTTATGCTGGTATTTTAAAAGTGATGGCACTTTTCAGATTGCTGTCTTAGAGGTGAACAGAAAAATAAAGCCAAACGCAGTCACACTGCTACCTGCTGCCCTGACAGGGAAGGACATCCAGTCCTTCTGGAAGTGTGATGAGAGGTAAAACAAAGGAAAAGTTGCATCAAGAGTTAATTGGGCTACAAAGCACCAGTGTGAAGCTGACAGTCTCTGTTAGCACTACAGGAATATCACCAGTTTTGCAATATCATAATAGAAAAGTGGCAAAGAAAATACTTAACTGCAGCAGACCTCACTCTGCACTTGTGGGCTGAAGCCTGGTGCCAGCCAAGCTGTCCTCAGACAGCCACAGCACTCCCACTTTGCTAAGCTGTCCTCACTGCTGCTCAGTTCTCCCTAGAGAACATTCCTTCCATGTGCCACGGCAGCTTGATGTTAACATGTGTAGCTCCACCTCTTAGATTTTTAGCTCATGGAGACACCTCTTTCTCACCTGACAGCATAGCCCAAGCTATTTGCAGGCATGGAGAGGAAGGGGCTTTTTTTATCAAGACTTACAAGCATAATGGGTGAGATTTTTCCACATACCATTAGTACTAGTTTGACTTTCTACTACTCCTTAAGCAGCCAAATTAAAAGGATAGCCATTTAATTTGAAAGTAGTGATTTTTGGCAGAGTGTCTGCCTTGCCAACCACATCACAAGGAGATAATGGTGGGCAGCCTTTCCTGATCAGTTAGCAGCTTTATGCTGGCCATTTCTTTTAGTCCAGGTTTCTCCCTCAAGTAGCTTTCCAAGCTGGTGCTCTAAAACCCAAGCACGTATTATGAGTGCATTGTGAACAGCTGAGCAGACTGAAGCAATCAGCCAAACAAAAGGCAGAGAGGAAGGGGCGATTCCACACCTTGTGTAGCTGGAAGGCTGAGAGCCAGAGCCTGGCCTGACAACTCCCAGGGCAGAGACAGCATGAAGGAATGAACCATGGTTTTGAGCTCCAGTCTTAGTGCTTGTTTACATGGCTTTGAGTGTCCTCTCATCTCCCCCATGTGAATTTTTCATCGTAGTTTGCTCCACCTACACAAGGCTGACCCACGAGTGCCAGATGAACTGCTCTATGGGCGCATGGGCTATCTCTCTGCACTGATATTTGTGAACAAGCACTTTGGAGAGGAAAAGATCCCTCAAAGTCACATTCAGCAGGTACTGTGCCTTTTGCTGATTTGTTCTATGTCTCTTCCCATGCAACTCACCTTTGGGCAGGTAAAATTCAATGCTAGGTGTAAAGAACTCTGGCAGTACAGGAGAAATCATGGTATACCTGCTCTTCTTCCAAAGGGACAAAGTGTGGATGCTGAAAAACTTTAAGCAGAGAAATTTTCCAGCTTTCTGCAGTATTCTGTGAGACTGTAACACTTCATGGGAGCCCTGTCTTTCCCACAGAAGCTATTCAAAACAATATTGTGGTTTTCTGTAAACTATTTTGCACCTGCAGTTGTTTGTAGAATTGTTATGATACTGACTAGACAAATATTTTGAAATGGCAGTTGTAGAATTTGACCAATCACCCTGGGAGGTGAGTAACTAGAGGTCCAATGAACTTACAGCATGCCAGAGTACTAAGGTATAAAAGAGGTGATAAGTAATTAATAAAAAAAGGGCTTCTTCTCTCTACTTCCTGGATCGAGTCCGTGTTCCTTCTCTCTCCCTCCTCATGATACAGCGACAACAAAGCACCACATGTGCCCCACTTACCATGTAAATCCATAGGCAGTAGTGGACTGGCATACATTTCATTCCACCCTCTTCTTGGGCAGAAAAACAAATCTTGTTCTGTGTCAGAATCCTCACTGTGCTGTGTCCAGGACAGCAACATTTCCCTCACCCACGTTTGTTCCCATCGACAGGTCTGCGAAGCAGTTGTAGCCTCAGGAGAGAGCTTAGCCAAAAAGAGGAACTTCACAGCAAAGAGCCCACTGATGTATGAGTGGTACCAGGAGTACTATGTGGGAGCAGCCCATGGTTTGGCTGGGATTTACTACTATCTCATGCAGGTAAGAGGCATGAGGGGAGAGGCCTTTAGCAGCTGTTTCACATTTCTTTGAGCAAGGAACAGCGTTTGAATTGGCTCTTGGTAATGTTAAATTGGGAAAGATACCTTGTCTGATGGGCTTACCCATGTGTTTATCATGCATTTCCAATTGTAAAGGTTTTCTTCAAATCTAAGATTGAATCTCTGACGTTGGAGATCTGTGGAGAAACATGACCTGCATTAACCAGCATTGTCACATAATGGAGGCCTGGAGCTCAGCTGGGTCTGAATTTCCCCCTCATGTATAAAGTATTCACATTTGTTAGTATCTGCTGGCTCCCTGCATTTTCTGACGGGGTTACTTGGAGCAGTGTCAGATCATTAGAGTAAGAATCTCTGAGAGAAAAGCATGGTGAAAGAAATTGGGCTCATAGTAGGAAGGTGGGAAATGCCTTTGTATCCAAAGCAGAACCTATTTCTAAATGTGAAAGAGGTGGGAGTTTGATAAAGGAACTGAGTTCTGTAGTGCCTGAAACAGGCAGAGCAAGATAAGAGGCTGGGAAATGCAGTACCCCTTTGCTTTGATGATTTTTCACTATTTTGCACAACTCACTGGAGTTCTGTCAATATTCCCTATTCTGGCGCTGAAAAAAATGAAGGTGATAATTCCCCTATGTGGGTCCCTTTGTGCATATATTTACAGTGCCTAAGCACTTAGAAAAATAACAGCAATAAATAACATTGAATTTTTAAAGCATTAAGAGCACTCATGAGCAACGCAAATTATTTTGGTCTAGAAATAGCCTATAATCTATTTATATTAGAGTTTTTCAGACATAACTCTCAGAGCAGGTGGAAAAGGAAGCCACCAGGTTTCAAGTATTTGAGCTTTCCTTCAGGACTGTCAAAGTTAAAGCCCATATACAGGATCAGTAGAAGGCCTCTGAATATAACTCTCTTCTGTGGCTCAGAGAGGAAGGGGTGGTTGGTGGTTTTTAAGAGGAGATTTGGCAAGAGGAGGATGCAAGGTGGTTATTGCCCAGGAGCACAGAATAGCTAGCTAGGAGCAGGGGAGACAGCGATGTGCTGTGAGCCCAGATTTGTACCAAGTCCCTGAGCTTGTTCCCAGGTGGCTGTTTTAAATAATTTTAAGTGTAAGTCTCCCATAAAATACTGCATGGGCTTTATGCTTCTCTGCTATATGAAGTACAAGGAGCCTGGATCAGCCAAGCATGATGCACAAAAAGCCTTGGGAGAAGCAAGCGAAATATGGAGAGGAGAACATCTTTTATCTCTAATGGTTTTACAGCACAAGTATTGATTTTTAATTTTCCACTTACCAACCTGGGAACAATGTGATCCTTAGATGAGAGTTCTCATTGCAGTCTGCCCTGGGAAATTAGAACTGCACAGATTTTACCTGAGGCAGTGTCATTGCCCCACATGAAGAGGACACTGAAGCCACTCCCTTGCTTCCATCTGAGGTCAGCAGTGAAGTCAGCCTCTTGAAATTACCCAGCAACATCTGTGAAGATACAGAATTGCAGCCTGCCAGCTGGGCTGGCCCAGCAGCTCAGGGCTGAGATGCTCTAGGTGCTGGGAATCATCCTTAATACTGATTTTAGACAGTTATCTCTTTACTTCAGATCTGAGTACCTGAAACTGTTCCTGCTCATCTTTAGGAAAAGCAGCAGCAAGCTTAGAGGACCAGGTGACATGCTAGGGACAGTCTTTGTTTCTGGGATGCAAGGGTAGGACTGGAAGTAAGTCCCTGCCAAAAGGCAGAGCAGCTGGGGGCTGAGTGAGTAATTGTGAAGTGTGAAAGCCGGAATCAAAGAAATTACGTAATTTACAAGGAGCAAGAGGGAACGTAGCCATAGTTGACTTTGTTTCCACTTTTCAGGCAGACCTTGGGTTTCTTAGGGACAGACAGAATAGTAATTCTCCCTGATTTAAATGTTTTCTCTCTCTTAGCCTGGCTTTGGAGTGAGCCAAGTGAAGCTGCACAACACAGTCAAGCCCAGCGTGGACTATGTCTGCCAGCTCAAGTTTCCATCTGGGAATTACCCTCCATGTATCGGTGACACCAGAGACCTACTCGTCCACTGGTGCCATGGAGCACCAGGTGTAATCTACATGCTTGTCCAGGCATACAAGGTACCAGAAACCTTGCAAAGACCCTTTAGAGACCCCTAAATGTGAAACTTCCTTTGGAGAGGATGCTGGGAGACCTCCCTTGCCTGGAAGCAGGATGGCTTGTTACAGTGAAATCACCCCACAGGAACCACTGACTGATGCAGAAATTAATCCTTTAAAAAAGTATTTCTGAAAATATCCATCAGTTTTGTGGCCTGCCTTGTTGCAGGTGATGGATGGTGACAACTAGTTGTGTGTGAAGTAATGGTCTTACATCCCCACTCATGATATCAAAAATATCCTCAAAAGTAAACAGCAAAGTTACTTCAGCAGGAGACCCAAGCCTCTGCATCCCACAGGGATGCTCTTTGTTTGGAAGACATTGCCTCAGCAAGAACGACTGTTTCTTGTCTCTACAGGTCTTTGGGGAGCAGCAGTACCTGAATGATGCCCTGCAGTGTGCAGAAGTGATCTGGCAGCATGGGTTACTGAAGAAAGGCTACGGGCTGTGCCACGGCACAGCTGGCAATGCTTATGGCTTCCTGGCACTGTACAACCTCACTCAGAACATGAAATACCTCTACAGGGCATGCAAGGTAAGAGCTTGTGTGAGGCAGTAGAGGGGCTTATTCACTTCTGCCTTCTACATAGCTGCCTTTGCCTTTGAAACCCAACTTGTAGTGGGGCAGACATGCAGCTAGATCTGACCATCTGCACAAGAGTAGTCCTTCAGCAGTGCAGTTACTGTCTGACAGCCTGTACAGAAGGGATTTCCCTCAGAAGCCTTGCTCTGCAAGGGGTAATGTGAGGACAAGGGGTAGTATTTTCTTTTCAAGATGTGCCTTTAACCAAATTTGAACACTTTTTGTACCTCTTTTCTCAGTTTGCAGAGTGGTGTTTAAGCTATGGCCAGCATGGGTGCCGGACTCCAGACACGCCATTCTCTCTCTTTGAAGGTAATCTCAGTCTCTAGCCTTGTGTTTTGCTCCTGGATCTAAACTGGTCCAGCACCAAGGAAAACCAAATACACATTCCACTGGAGTCTTGGCAAAACTCAGTGCAGAGGATGGAAAGGCAGCTGTACTCACTGGGGTTTTTTAACATTAGCCTGTAGCACAGGCTAATGTCTCAGCTGGAGCACCTTGTCCTCTTAGGCCTCCCACACAGATTCTGCATACGGATCTCAAGGGGAGTTCTTTCATGGCTACATGCCTCCTTTTGGTTATTTGTGGCCTGCCTTCTCAGACAGTCTCTTTTCTGTACATTTTTAAGGATTGAAATCCTTCATGAGTGTTCCAGTTTGATTCTAAAGGTGAGGAACAAATGGGGCTGCTTTTATGGGCCTTTTTGGCTCCTATGGCACTTTGTGCCTCCTGCTAACAGCTCCCCCCAAATCTGCCATCAGTGGGTATGGCTGTTGCAGGCCAAGGGACAACAGCAGTTCCATCAGTGAGGACCTTGGGCAGCAGTGTCACAGGGACCAGAGTTTGACAAAGCTGCCCAGTGTTGAACTTGTGGATTGGTAAAGCAGAAGGGAGGGAGCTGGAGTGGGAAAAGACCCACTGTGTTTTCCCACATGCTTTTCAACATTTGATTAACTTCAAAATGCTTTCCCTGCTGAAGTACCGAAGTTGCTTGGGAAACCTGGGCTCAGACCTTGAAAATTATTTAGGACCTTTTCTTCTGTCTTCATAATTCATTCACCCCCTGGATAACTGAGAAAAACAGTGCCCAAAGGGAATTTGTCTGAAGCACAGTGTTTTTTTCATCCTCAGGAATGGCCGGAACGATTTACTTTCTTGCTGACCTGCTGGTGCCTACCAAGGCCAAGTTCCCTGCATTTGAACTCTAAATCTGAATCCTGCTTGGCAGTTTGCTGCCTGTATCCTTCTGCACTTGGAAACGCAGTTCAAGGCTGCTTTCTTCTTTTTCCAGACTCATCGTTGTTCACCTAACTGAATGTAAATCCATCCTCCTGAGGGCATGCTGAGTTCTCTAACATTTCTAGTTGTCTCATTACATTGTTTTAATTTAAAAGACAGAATGCAGATTTTGCTGGTGTCCCTTGAAAACGCAGGGCTGCAGGTGGGACCAGGGAGAACTGTACAGAATTTTGTTGGCTACAGAGTTTTGCTGTTTCCTGTATCCCATTTCCTGGAAAGAAGTTTTCTGTTGAATGTAACTTGGGCTATTTAACTTCTTTTTGTGCTCACAAATAGTTGCAGGAATTCAGCTGCCTTTTGAAAACAACAGATGGAAAACTGAGACTATTGCCCTGGAAGTTGTTTTCAAGTGTTTTCTTTCTGAGCACCCTGAGAGCAGATGGTTCAGTGTCTGGGCTGTGCCACATGAAGCCAATGTGATGAACTGTGGAGTCTTACATATATTTTTAATATCTTATTGCAACTGGCATAGCTGGAACTGACATGCCAGAGGCTTGTCCTGAGTTTGCACCTATCTGCTCTAAAGGTAAAGGCTATGTATAGCTCTTCTGTGCATTTGTTCCAGTGATAGACAAGTAATCCACTGCCATGTTACATTAAGTCTTGCTAGTTTATTGGCCATCCAGTGGCAAACTCTAGTCCAAAAGTGAGCTAAGCGTGCTTGCTTTTGTGGTCTCTTCTGGTTAGCTTTGAGAGTTTATTTCGCAATTTTTATTTAAGTTTGTGTATTAGGTGGTGCCAGGTGCCCACCAGCAGCAACAAGGGAAAAGAAATGTATGCCTCTGAGTTCTGTCAGTGTTTAACCTATTAGCTGTATAGGTGTTATTTACATGTTTTCTTTTATAAGCTTTCCCAGACCTGGATAATTTGAATCACTTGTTTGCCATGCTACTGCTTGTTGTAGTTTGATTTGCAACCACACATCTACCCAGCTGGAAAATGCACTAGGTTAACTGGCTTTGATGTGTCAGGCAAATCAGGTACTTGCAGGGGGTAAATCTGCTTTTCCGTCCTTAGCTGATGCCACACCAATTTGCAGGAACTTGGGACCTGACTCTGTAAACCACTTTCTTAGCACTGAGCACGAGCTAAACACTGAGCTTGGGGAAGTTTACAGATGCAGCCACACAGCTTTGTGCTGTTTGAGGGTAGCTCCTCAGCCTGCACCAATGTGGCCATGGGTTTTGATCTTTCAAGGGCTCAGCTGCTTAGTGCCTCAGGCCCCATAAGAGCATGGGAGAAGTAGCAGGGCAGCACAGCCACACTCCTGGACCAGCAATGGCAAAGCAGGACCACCAAACCTGGCACGGTTACACTCACACGTGCCCGAACGCACGGCAGCTGAGCCCCAGTGGCATAGGCAGCCCCTCGAGAACCTCCTGGATAGGCAAAGAGTAGAAGCCAGCTCTGAAGGCTGGCTTGTTTCCTCAAAGCCCATACTTCTACTGCCCTTATAGGTTTCTGAAAATCCATCAAAAGGCAGCCTGAATTGCAGAAAAGCTCATCTCCTTGAGGCTGGGCATCCCTGTCAGAAGCCTCAGGCTCATGTGGACTCAGCAGCAGGCATCCCCTATCGTTCACAGGACCTAAGCAGCACAGGGAGGTGACTGGGAAGCAGGGAGGAGTTGCCTGATCAAACAGTACTTGAAGTTACCTCCCAGCTTGGCTGGTATGATGGCAGTGCAGGGACACTGCTCTGAGCCTGGATTTCTCCTGGGCACCACTTCTGTAAAAGGAGATGGTTTGTGCAGCCTGGGTCATGGTAGCATGAGAGCATAATGTCCCAGGGTTTGTACATTGATCAGGGGAGCATCAGGCCCATGTGTACAACTGCGACATGGAGCACTTTCTAATAAAAATGCTGAAACAACCTGACTGGGTTATTTCTACTCCCTGCTTTGTGACCAAGATTCATGTCTGAAGAGATCAACATACACCACAGGAGCTGTGCTGGCAGCTCCTGGAGGCTCAATGGCCTTCCACCCACCCTGAGTGTTGAGAGTATTTCACATTTTTCCCTCATCTCCAATCCATGAAGTCCAGGCTTGGGCTTTCCCTTGCAGGCTATGCTTTCATTCCAGGGCATCCTTTTGCGCTGCTGTCTCCATCCAATGCTGCATCCTCCCTCTGTGGCTTCCATTGGAGACCACAATCCTGCAGGTTACCGTTAATTGCACCAAAATACATCTGTGTGCAGTGCTGGCCACCAAAAGGAAAGGGTGGATCCTCCCAGAAAAGCACCCTCCTGCTTAATGAAAGGAGGAACCTCAGGGAGCATCTCAGGGAGGCTGTGACTATCCAGCAGCAGAGGCTTTAAGAGCAAGCTGTCAGGAGTAGTGTGGATAGACGTGATCCTGCTCTCCAGCACAAGTTGCTTTAGGTCCTACGCAGCCTGGTTTTCTATAGTTTTATTAAGGTTTGTGGTAAAGGTCTTGAGGAAGGGGGTCTAACAATGAGGATGAGAAAGCAGCATAGTGCAGTTTCTCTGGTTACCCTTTCTTTCTCATACAGGGGTTTGGTGTGGTGCTGCCCACTTCCTTCCACCTTTGTGCGAAGGGGAGGGAGCAGGACCGAGACAAGGTTTGAAAACACAACTTCACCTGTTTCAACAAGCCGCCTGAGAGGCACTTTATCAGAAGTGTAGATATTTGACACTTTGTGATGGTTGTGTTTGTCCATGGTGGTGGTTTGTTTAAAAAACTAAAAAATATATAAAATAACCTATAGTCCCAAGAAACAAATAAAAACCACACTTTGAATGCTTTACCATCTGGCTCCGTTTGTGTTCACCTCTTGTGTATACTAGTGTGATCAGCAAGATGAAAAACATCCCAGATACTGTTAACCAAGTGCCATCTGTAGGTGTGCATGTCCCCCGAGAGCCTGACTTGGTTTCAGCTCTCAAGAGCTGACAGCAGCCTCAGCTATCAAAGAGGTGACACAGAGACAGTGCAAGAGAACAGATAGTGCTGTCTCTGCCGAAATTACTTCATTTCTCATTCCTACATATTAACTTTTCAAATGCCCACTAACAGTGATTAGCGCTGACAATAAATCCATGGCTAACATTATTTAAAGCTTTTGCCAAAAAATCCTGCCATGAGCTGTCCTGAGCCCCTGCAGCCTTTGCAGTCAGACACACTGAGCTGCTAAATCCATTCATGAACTACCACTGCAGTGATTTGATGCACACTGGTTTCCCTTTGAAACCACTTTGGAGTAGGCTGCTCTCCTGGACTTAATTGGGAAAAAACACAGCAGAAGAGATCTCGGCCTCCACAAACCCTAGCTCATCCCCTGCCCCAGAAAAGACACTGTTTCCATCTGACAGGCTTGGAGCTGAGCCAGGTAGAGAATAAGGGTGGCACATCCCAGGTGCAGTATCTGGGAGAAGCAGCCAGTGGGGCCCCACAGCTGCTGGCTTACACGAGCTATCCAGCCAGACCTCACTGTACCACTGTCTCACCTTTTTGTCTTCCACTACTTTATTTTGTCCATGTTTTTGCACCCAACTGTAACAGCTTGGCCAAATCTGAGTGGGGTTTTCTGATGACAACACCCATGGCTGGGTTCAAGACCACAAGTCCTGCTCCAGGCCAGTTCTCAGCACATACAGTTAATTTGTAGCAAGAGTTTTTGTTGTGTTTTTTTTTTTTTTAATTACTTTTTTTTTTTTTTTTACATTGGTAAGAACAACACAGGTTCCTCACGTGTTCCTGCCCACAATGTCTGAGTCTTTGGCCAAAGTGTCCCCTGCATTCCTTTAGCTGCACCCAGGAAAGAAACCTGAAGGCCAGTAACCAGACCAGGAAATTTAAACCCCTGGAGTTACAACTTCCATGTTATTAGTGCCTGACAAACTCCAGCAAAGCAGGAGGCAGCAGATCACCTCAAAATAAGCACCTAAGGAAACAGGCTGGACCCCAGCCAGGCTCACCGTGGCAGGGTTGCTAGCTCGGGGACCCCTTACAGAAGGGTGTTGGTGGCCCCAGCAGGTGGCAATGCAGCCTGTCAGCAGCAGCTGCCCTGTCGCTTCAAGCACATACCCGCACTCCTCAGCTGCTAAATCCTACCTCGGGAGAGCTCGGGTTCAGCTCCTGGGAAAGTCACTCAAACCAAAAAAGCCCACACGAGTGAGGTTGTATTTGTGTACTGTGTGGGATGACAGATGTGAGAATCATAGAAGCCCTTCCAAAATGCATGGCCTTTGAGTCATATACACCCCTGGGGAAAAAAAAAATTCTAAAATCTGTCCCAGTCCTTCCTGAAGCCACCCAAGCTCCCCATAGGGGAGGACAACTCATGCTCCTTAGGCAGGTTACCAAGGAAACGCTCCACATACTGGGTGAAAATACTTTATCTCCCCACATCAGCTTTACAGACATTGCACAAGCCCTGCCACCAACCACTCCTAACGTGCAGGGAATAGAGAGCCAAATACTCCCTTTTCCATAGGTTGCCCTTGGCTGTTTGAAGTGTCCTGCACCAAACATACCTCCCTCTAGCATGCCATAGGCATTGGGTACATCCCAAAAGGGAAAGAGCATCAAGAAAATCCAACTGGGCACATGTGTAGGGGTACCAACACTCACCACTGAGGTATTTGTCAAGGGAAAAACCCAGCCTAGGTAGAGCTGAAATGGCTCCTGTAGATGGGCTTGCAGTGCTATCTCTCTCCCCAACAGAGCCAGAGCAACTTTGGTCTCCCTCACCTGCTGATTGCCTTGGGAATTTCCAGGCAACCCCCTGCTTGGGCTGTGCATGATGACAGAGAAGCACAAGGCAACGAATTGGGCCTCAAGGAGTAGGGGGGTCTCAGGCCGTGCACTGTTTCAGGTTTTCAGGGGGATCTCTGTGCACAGCAGGCGTGCAGTGTTACCGTGCAAACTCACTCTTAATGCAGCAGGAAGCAGATAAGCCCAGGCCAACACAGACTTAAACCCCCAAATTCAGTGTCACAGCTGGTGTGAATGGATACTGCAGCATCTCCATAGCTGTGCCTCTCAACTTATCAAGAACAGTTCTATAACCTTGGCAAAAGGTAATTTTTACCTTTATGTGGGCCAGTTCTGGAGCTGCATGGAGTTACACTGATTGAGGGCAGTTTTGGATCCAGCCCCTCTGCAACAGCTGAACATAGGAGTCAGAGGGAATTATTTAACTTTGAACAGTTGGTCAAATTTCAGGCATAGCTAATAAGTTTGTTTGTGCCTGACCTTAAGAGCAAGTCTTGCTTGGATCCCAGCAATATCTGACAGTTACATTTTTGTTGTTTTGTTTTTCTTTTTTTATTTCTTCGGGCTGGGTTTTTGTTTGTTTGTTTGTTTGGGTTTTTTTGAAAGAACAAGCAAACTCTTCCAAGACTGAGGATGCCACTCATCAAACATCCCCTTACCATGAACTGGAAACAGATACACCACCACTCTCACTTTAGGACAAATGTATTTACATTCCTCCTACACTCCCTTTGTAATCTTTGCCAAAGATTACAGAATATCACAACATACCAGCTGGGCTTCAGAGAGCTCCTTCCCAGCTCTGGAGCAAGGATCAGGGATGTTGCTACTGCAAAAGTGGCATTGCTTGGCTTGGGTGATACTCTGCAAGCCTATAAAGGCTGCTGGCACTACTGCAAACATGGGATCTGGAGTCTGGGGATGAGCATTTGCCCTTCACCCTTGTGTCACCCCACTGGCACAATTAACATTTCAAAGCAGAGGATGAGCATGAAGATCTCTGCCTCCTGGGCAGGTGCAATGCACGGCTGCTCTGAGACCCAGAGAGGACCAGCATACCTCTGAATCCTGCAGGATTTTTCCTGTGTCGGCATCAAACCCACTCCCTCAAAAGTTGTTGGGGAAAAGCAGAACAAAACAATTCTCAATATAGCTGCTGATTCAAGACAATCTGCTATTGCCTCACCCACAAAGTTTTGTATTCCCAAGTGTTCCTCAAGCCAGCTTTCATCATTAGCATGGTGGTCCCTGCCACTTCCTTCTGCAGCAGACACTTCTGTTTTACTTCTCTCCCTACCTCAATCATCCACTTGTTTCTGTCTCCATGCTGCCACTTTTGGGGAAGAAGGGTGGTAGCTTTTTCTTTGGATCATATCACAAATCCAGTTTACAGCAGCACAGCAGGGGGAAGGCAAAATGCAGTGTAAAGGGGAAGGCAAAACCGGCTTATCACAAGGAAACCTGAACCCTCCTTCAGCTCCCAGGACTTCCAGGAGGAAGTCCAGGACCTCCCAAGAACAACCCTATTCCTAGTATTTGGACATTCTGGATGCTAAGAGTGCCAGCAGAAAGGAAAGGAGATAATTAAGTTCTTTTTTATGTATCCCTCAACTTCAGAGGCACAAAAGCCATTTGTTTTTGCCACCCTCTTTTCTGAACAGGACAACTTGGACCCATCCTTCACCCTCAGATGCCCTGCAACTGCTTCACTTTCCCCAGAGGGTGAAAGATGACAAATTTGGCCAAAAAAGTACAATAGATCCGCTAATGACTGGCCACCCTTGAAGCCTGCGTCAAGGAAGACAGACAGAAATGGAGAAGGCACAGAGACAGCACTAAAACCAATTCACAAGCCTTAAGAAGGGAAAAAAGAGCAGGACTTTGAGGAGCCATTTAACTCCATCTACTCATGGCTGAGGAATTTCTTGCTAGCAGGACACGTGTCAGGTAGCCCTTGTGAAAAGCTCATTTTGTAGCAGTTGCAATTTGCTGCGGCATTTGCAGCGTTTGCAGGTGGTAATCGAATCCACTGGTAGTATTTTGCTTTCCATAAATCCCATTGGAGCCAGGCCCATAAATAGTTACACTGTAGTATAGAGCTGCATACAAGGGAAGAGCAAATGTTCCACATAGCGGCTGCTGGCCTTTATCAGACTGAGGAGTCACTCATATTTCCACCATTTTGCCAAGTTTTATTATAGATCCCCTTCTTTAAGGATACCCCTAAGTGGTGAGGGGGAGACCACAGTGGTGCCAAACAGCTTCCTCACAGGGGACACACAAAGCACCCCTTAATTGCAGGGGTTTCCCCTATTCCCAGAAGACTTTTGGAACAGTTTGTAAATGAGGTGTTCCGCCTCCATCCTGACACTCCCAGTAGTGGACAGGAAGGGATTGATCAGATTTTTATGAGTGGCTGAAAAAATAAAGAGGGGCACACCTCCAGAAATAAACTTTAGGACACTCCAAGAAAATCACCATGAAATACAAACTTTGGATGGAAGTATATCCTACATCCAGGGATACCCTTGTTGAGAATTCATAGCTCATTTGTCACCATGGGAAGGAGGACAAACCCCACCTGGGTGACAGCTAGAGCAGGTGGCAGTTAGGTGACAGCCACACCCAGATACAGCACAGCAGTTCCCAGAATCATGCTCCCATTAGACTGCAGTGCTTAATATTTCCAAGCCTGACAAATTCATCTGCAAGAAGCTGAGCTCCAGAGCAGAAGCAGTAAGTTGCCAGTGGAAGCATTTGGGAACCCCTGGTGGTTCATCATCAGAGGGGATAAACTCCAAGGTGTTTATACCCCACAAGGCTGGGAAATATCCCGTTCCAGCAGGGCTGACCCCATGCTTTACAAGCATACGGAGAAGACAGTCTGATGTAGGGATCCCAAATGAGTGCACATGAATCTGGGGTTTGTGAGCACACAGACCCTTTTTGAAACAGAACAATCGTCCTTCATCGTCTTTCCTTCTCTTATTATATTCACAATGCCAGTAGGCCCAGCTCCCTGGTTTTCAGCAGCAGTAACCTCGTTGGCTTATTCCAATAATCACTTAGCCTTCCACTGAACAGTCTATGCATTTAAGTGTGGAATTACTGCCTTGTAAACCCCAGGAGAATTATATTAGCACTTACTCCCTATACCCCAAATTTGGGACAGGTGGTGTCAGCAAGGGGGAAATAGACTTTCTCTGTAATAACAGAAATTTGGTCTGACATCCTTTCCTTGACTTTCCTGCTTTAAATATGATAAGTATTTTACTGCAAGAGGGCCTGATTTGGGACTCTTCCCAGCTGCAATTTTCACAAAACCTATAAGGAAGGCAATCACCTTCCTACGAATTTCCCTCCTTCTTTCTAATTTTGCTGGAATTAGAGAAAAAAAAAAAGTAAAAGATATCACTGAGAGAATACAGAAATATGAACAAGTAAGGCAAATACTAGAGCCTCACCTTCTTAGGAAACCAGGCTGAGAAGAGTGAATCACATTACTCAGAGTATGGAGGTTGCAGTCACAGAATTCAGTTAGAAAATGGATTAGATATACCTGAACAAAACTCATTAATGATCCACATGCAGCTTGGATCTTCCTTAGATAAATGACGGATGATTTCCCCAATGAATCGCACCATTTGGAAAAAAAGAAAACCTTACTGTATTACTAGCCTCAACACATTTTCAACTGTAAACAGTTCATGCTGTGTCCATGCAGAGCTGAGTCCTTTAATAATTTCAGCTGATGGAAGTTTCACGTGCCATCCTGCCACCACTTCTCGTCTGAGAGGAAGGTCACCAAATCCCAGGATGGTTTGGGTTGGAAGGAACCTTAAAGCTTATATTGTTCCAACCTCCTGCCATGGGCAGGGACACCTTCCACTAGACCAGGTTGCTCAAAAGCCCCATCCAGACACATCATTTCTAGATGTGCTCCCACTGTCTCCTCTGTCCAATCAGCTCAGGACAGTATCCCCACACCACTTTTGAAGGCAGCTTTGAGAACTCCACTAGGAATTAGGAGAAAGCTTCCATCCACTTAGGGCAGCTGGAGGTCTAACCCACTAAAGGTTAGACTCAAGCTTATAACATCTCTACATAACACTGACAATTCTCTAAACATCATCATTTCATCAAAAGGAAAGAAACTTAGAGAACAGGTCTGGAGGTGGTTTGAAAGGTGCCCAGATGAGACAGCCTTGCCTTGGACTCAGCAGACACGTCTCCTTCCTCTGTCTGCAAATGAGCAGAAGAGCCAAGCTGAGGCTCTTCCAACGAGTCATTTGGCTGCTGTCTGCTACAGTTTTCTCTCATTTCTTTTGCTCATCTTCCAGCATCTCTGATGCAGAGTTTCTCATTATTTCTTGGCATGGCACATCACAGAGGGACCCCAGTTAGAGCTTGAAATCTGAAGATGCTTCTTCTGCATTTGTCACACTGCAAAGAGTAACATTTTTACTGCACTTAGAAAATGCTCAAAAGCTGCTGAGGAAGAAATCAGTACCTAAAACCCCAAATACACAAATATAGAACAAAGCAATGCAAAATTAATACTATGGCTGCAATATTATGCCCTTCTGAGTCTCGTGAAAGAGAGTCTGGGAAACAAAAAGTGTTCACAGAAGCGCTTCATTTCCCAGATGAAGAAACATGTGAATCCTTTCTCATCTGATTAACCCATTATCATCATGCTCTGCCATTGATCGTTCCCTGTACTTCAGAGTCAGAAAAGTACTACCATGGCAAGAAGATGAGCTCTGGCTGGATTCACAGCGATCAGGAGGAAGGTAACATCCCACATCTCAGATAGCTGCCAGCCCTTTGGCCATTGCAGAACTCTCATCTTCTTGCCTCTGGCCACGCCTGCCAGTTCAGCTAGAGGGGGAAGACTGGGCAGAAAACCTCACTGCTCCCAGCCAGCAATGCCCAGCCCTGAAAGCTTGCAGGAGATGTGCTGTGTGAAGGTAGGTCACAGGGAACTAGGCTGAGTATTTGTTTGGATGTTCTTTGCACGTGTGCAAGGCCATTCCATGAACCCAAGGAATGCATAGCTCACCAGCACAGAAACTGTCACTGGCTCCTTAAAAGGACCATGAAAGTTTGAGATGCTTTACTTAACTGCTGCAAAGGTTATTTGCCTTTGTGGAACCTGAGTTAAAATTAAGGGTACCACAAAGACTGGCCAAGACTCTCAGAGAGCTGTTAAAAACAGCAAGGATCTCTTGGCCATCTGTTCAACAGCAGGCCAGGCACCCCAGGAGCCCCACAGCTCTTGGGCACATTTTCTTCAGCTCCAGCTAAATCACTGGACACAACCTTTAGATATGATACAGGGCTAGAAGCCTTTCATGGGCACGAATTTAGGGCTGGAAGAAAAGACAACACACAAAAATCCTGGCAGTTTGCAATGGCCATAGAAAGGTGAAAAGCACCATCCTTCAGCTGGGACTAAATGCATTATGGAAAAAAACAACAGGCATACGAGAAGACTTTTCAAACCCTGGAACAGGGAACTGAAAAACAAACTGAACTGTGATCTTCTTAAAGTAAACTGGAAGTAAAGAAATTCCCCATATCTTTGCTTTCCAGAGGGGTCGAGCATCTTCTTTTGTCTCATGGGATGGGGATTCAGGCCCTGGCCACTGTGCAGACTTGAATTGCCCCCAAAACTCAGAACAGAAAAAGTTGTGCCAGACCCTTGTTTAACTGTTCCCATCAATTTAGCATCCCAGTATTAGCAGATTATACCATTTCAAGGTACGGGGTACCAAAATTCTGTGTTAACACATTTTCCTAGCTCTCCCTATGCCTTGAACCCACTTACCAGACTGCCTGCCTGTATTTGTGTCTGCTTGTATCCTCCTCTTACCACTGTTTCCCATTAGGATTGTTTCCTCCTTAGTTTAAATCCTAATCATGCAATGCACAATGTACAGCACAATACATGTTCTTGTGGTTCCAGAGACATTATTAGAAACAGACTTAGCCATCACTTGCTCTTTAGAAATCCATCCGTAGTAACTGATTTTCAAAATGAAGTGAGTTGAGACACCTTGATTTGGAGGATGTTCAGCTTAAAAATCTGTGACAGGAGGCCGCAGGGTGATTTGTTTTAAGAGGAGAGCGTGCATCACTTTCTGAAAACCCAGGACTAAGTCTCTCAAAATCACTTGTGACTGCTGAAATCCTTGTCCAATAAATAACAATTACCATCCTCATTACTGAGCAAAGGCTGACAGGGAAAGCAGGTCTGCGTTAGAGGGAAAAGAAACCCTCAGCGGCTGAAGCTGCCAGCAACACATTCCTCCTGGCAGATGTCGTCTTCTCCCAGGAGCTGCCGCTGCCACTTTCTACTGGACTATTTTCTTCAGATGTTGAATCCCTCTGCAGCAAACACTCTGCTCCTCTCCTCCCAGTGCCAGACCACAAGAGCGAGGGTTCACAACTGTGCTGTGTCTTCAGGTTTCTCCTTCCTTTTGAAAGGACAGGACTGTGGGACGAGACAGACTTGTCAAGTTAATCAGGAATTGAGGAATGTCAGTTTTGAACTCTACTGTGAAACAAGCAGATCTGCTAGATTACATGTGCTGGGAGTGGGGGCAAGGTGCTTTTTAGCATTCACCACCCCCAGACAGAGAAGCAAACATGCTACCCAGGATTATCAGCATACTTGTATTACGTGTTAAAACCCACAGCAGACAGAGTTGATTATGGTTATTTATTTACTGCTAAAGTTATAAAAACACTAGACAAAATCTTTGTAGAAATTGCACCTTTCCAAAGGATAGATAAAAATTCTGCCTCCATAATGACAACAAAAGGGAGCTGCAAGAAGGTTAAAAAACAGAAAAGAAAAGAAAAAAACAGAAAAGAAAAAGAAAAAAAGAGATGCAAAGAGGAAATGGCAGAGACTACAGTGATGCTCTGAAGAAACATAAGCTCCATCTAATTTTACAAGAGACTGAGAGTATCAATTCCTTTCAGATCATAAAAACCACAAATGGGAGACAGATATCTCCAACAGCAGCAGGCAAAAATGTGATATTCCAACCTCACACCTCTCAGGCTGGTTATTATGACATTATTAAATGTAGAACAGCCTCCCACTCCAAGGTACCCTATAAAGGCTGTGCTAAACTGACATTCAACTCAGGAAGAGGGAAAAGAGAGGCACTGGCAGGAGGCTGCTAACATTACATTATTTCCCATCCTTTGGAAGACATATCCAACAAGGGAAAGGTTAGATAGCCACAGCCACATTCCCAGATGCCTTGATTCTCACATCCCTCAGTTATCTCAACATGATTTTACTGTAATAAGAAACCTGCACACTCATTGCAGGGAACAGCATTGGAACTAGGAGATGGCATCATTTTAAAACTGCCATACAAATACTAACTCCCCAAAAGCTTGCAATTTAGATCTAAGCAATCTGCTTTGTCCCTGCCAACTCACTTAAACACAGTAAGAATTAATAAAAGAACTTCATCAGTCATTACCTGGATGTAACATTCACAAGGACAAATCAAAAACGAACACACAGGAAACGATTTCACGACAGACTCTGAAGGAGATGCACTGGCTTGCGTTCACTGCAGCACAACTAATTTAAACAAGTCATGACATTGGGTTCTGTGTTAGACAGCTCTTGCACGGCAGCATAACCTTTCAGAACCCGATCTCTCACCTATTTCAGAGCCCCCAAAACTACAGAAGTGAAGCTGCCTTCCACTGTACTTACCACTGTCTAAGTACCACTTAAACTATCTTTGCTATAAACAATCACCCAAATCAGCTTTGGCACTTAGGGTCCAGCTGCACTTACTGTTCCCACTTCTAGGATCCAATATTTCTCAAGCAGAAAGGTAGAAATAACCTTCTAAGCAAAGTGTTAAAAAACCTGCACATACACTCAGAGCCAACCCACAGCCAACCGTTGCAGTTCTATCAGCTTAATGGAGTTGCTTGGGATGATGAGTTTGGGGGAAAGTATTTGATAACAATAACAGACATTTTTGAACTACCTTTAGGAGTAACAGTCTTCTAAAATATGTCATCAGCCTCTTGCTGGCAGCTCTGAAGCATCTCGTATTACAAACATCTGACTCTGACAGGAGTTTAACAAGCAGAAGAAAAGCTCTCAGAGCTAGCTATTCAAACAGAAGGGGCTGAACTATAAGCCTTGCTTATATTGCACTCCTAGAGACCACTAAACACCTGATTACATGTGCCTTATATGAAATTGCAACTTTAGAGGTAATAACTGCAAGGGCTGCAGGCAGAGGCATAGGCAGCTTCCACTGACTGCCAAACTCCAGGCACAAACAAAGCTTTTGTAGGGTGTTCAAGGTGTTCAGTCACTCCCTACAGCCAGAGACCCTCCCAGGGGGTCCTCATCCCTTGTATTTTGACATCTTGCCAAATCCCACAGGATTTCCACCTCCTGTATCCAGCAGCACCTTCTGCAAGAGTAACTGTGTATCTCCTAACAACCTCTGATCTCATAGGTCACACAAGAAGCAAAGTGACATTCTTGAGCATCACCATGTCACTTGCCTCCCTACAGCTAAATTAGGAGTGCAGCAGCAGCAGTCTATTTAGAGCCAGCATAGCTTCTTGACAGGCCCTGAAGGAGAGACATTTCTTACATGTACATCACTGCTCCTCAAAAAACAGGCTTGCACTGAAGAGCAGCTTCAATAGGAAGATTTTGCAGTGCTTCACCAAGTTTGTTTTCACACAGAGTGAACACACAAACATTAAGAGCACAGCACAAGTACCCAAGCTCCATCACAGCTAGTTTTAAACAGTTTGGCCAGGTTTATCCATTGTATCGCTGGCTGCAGTGAGACCTTCCTGCCTCCTTGATAAAAAGGAAATTCACTGCGTGCTCTCTCACCTTGGACTGCAGCATGACTGGTTGCTGAGTCTCCCCTCTCCCACTAAAAACATTAAGGGACCCACATTGTCATCTTGTGACATTTCTAAAAGGAGGCTCTTTACCCCTGACTGGTTGGAGAAGTACAAGAAAACCCTGCCAGGCCCTGCCTGCAGCCTCCTTTGCCTGCTGAGCGGAAGACACCTCTCCAGCCATGGGCTTGGCACTGGGCATGAACATCCTGCTGGGATAAGAGGATACAGTGCCACCAGAAAGCACCTGTTAATGGTACAGAAGAATATAAGTTCAGAGAGACCATTGAGTTGGGATGGCTAGGAGGCTGGACCAAAGGCACAGCATCAGTTATAGAGGGATGCCACAGCTGGAAGTGCCACAGGGAACACTGACACCAGACACAGTAACCTCAAAGTTCCAAACCTCCAGCCCAAATTGTCAGCTCCATCTTTCCATGTCAGTCCTCTGCATACAGACACTTTTTACACAGGATGCTTAGAAACATTATCATAGTGATTCATGAGAAAAGAGGAGCTTATCAAATGCTTTATGTTCATTTGTGTCCTCTCAGACAACTGTGGCACAGATATATTCTAGATATTGGTGGGGGCTCTATCAGGGCTTAATAAGCCTTGACAATGCTACTTACATTCTTAAAACAGCTCTCTGAGATATGTATAATGTGATTGATCATATGATAGTGTAGTTATGGCCACCTCTCCCCAAGATGATAGTCTTCATGGATATGAATCAAAATGCACAAATATTATCTGAAACCAACACAGGTTTCATAAATCCAAAGTACTTACTGCTAAACATGGAAATAGCTGAAAAATTTTGGTTCCTACAGCTTCATTCTCGCTGGGCTGTCTCAAGGTTTGCTAATGACTGAGCTACATACCACTGAAATTCTAACAGCAAGAATCATGCAGGTAATTCAAAAACAGGGTGGTCCAGTGTATTAAGTACATTTTGGAGTGTCTGGGATTTTAGCAGTATTTAAGCAAATGCAGACTGTGTGCTTGGCAAAGACAGGATTCCAGTGACAAGGACAGAGAACATATGATCTCAGAGAATGATGCTCATATCTCCAAGCTCCATGTCTTGAAAGCTATCCATACCTCATTAAGAAGTCTTACTAAGGACTGAAGAAAAAAGAGGTCTAGATTGTGATAGCACCAGATTTCCTAAAAACAGATGTGACCTTTGAGTTTTGTTAGATTTCAAGCCCAGTTGACCCCTAACAGAAATCAGCAAAACTTAAACTACATCACATTAAGCCAATTAGTCCTTTAGTTCCTGGTCTGACTCAAGACCTGGAGCATTTCATACCAAAAGTGAGAGAGAGAAGAAAAAAAGTGAAAGAAAAGAGGCTGATGCCCCATAAGTCATAATGAAACTTTCCAGGCAATGCAGGTGTGTGGGGAGTCCAGGCCAGATACTGAGCTATCTTTCAATGCCCTTTCCAAGCCTGAAGTCACTCCATCTCCTAGCAGATTAAAATGGGACCCAAGAAAGGCAGATCATTCTAAATGGCAGTAATTTAAATCCTCTGCTGCATGGTCCAGGGAAAAGAGAGGAAGGAAAAGGCAAGGGAATCTCTGCAGCTCACATGCAGGCTGTGGAGCTCTGAAGACACAGGAATCCCAATTGCCCAAAGCAGCACCAAGGGGATTTTATCTTGCGCAGTGTGAGAGAGCATGCAGAATTTAACATCTTATCCAGTGCCTAATGGTTATGTCTCAAACTACACAGTACCCCTCCAGGCCTGCCGGCTCGTGCTCTCCTTGGTAGAGAGTCCTGCCTGGTGGGATTTGATGCACACATTCTGCCTCCACCGCCCTCTGTTCACGCATACCGTTGTTACATTTAGCCAGGCACTCGCGTTTCAGAGCCTGGTTGCTCAGTGATCTATAAACTGGTGCTCATCCGAGGAAACAAAGGCACCAAGAAAATGACTGGAAGCTTTACAGAACAGCTGAAAGCAAACTGCAAAGAGCACTTGGGTGACACTTTCTTCCGCAGGGAATAATGGCATGAGGAAGGTTAGCTGCCCAAAGGTGAGGTTGAAGGGAGCCCCCGAGTCATCCAGGCAAGGCTGAGAAGCGGACACACCTTCAGGAAGCTGCTTCCCCCTCAGGCAGCCCTCCTGGGGCAAGGCGGGGGCTGACTGAGACACTCGCCGGCTCTCCGGGGAACGCCTTGTATGTGCTGCTGCCAGTTGCTGGGGGACGCTGACATCGTCTGGGACAGAATTAGAAAACCTTGAGCAGAAGGACAACGTGGCACAAGTGCTAAGTCAGCCGTGTGCTATATGTGGCACACCAGTTGGTGCCTTCTTTCCCCTTCTTTAGATGCTCATTCCTTTGCCAGCTCCTTCAGCTCCCTACACTGCCCTGTGACTGCTACGTGCCCCTGGCTGCATTCAGGCTAGCAACACCTTACGCAGCACTTAAAGCAACCAAGAGACAAATCTTCCCTCCAGCCAACAGAGCCCTTCATTTGTCCACGTAATCCAATCTTTTGTGCCATTATATAAAGCTGTGTCCAGTGTTCACCCATCACTGCCCTATTTCCCACCACCTGAAAATCCCACAGGGCCACTCCTGACTGCCGGTGACACCCCTCCTGAGTTGAACAGATCTCCTCCCATGCTATACCCTGCTCCCAGACCACCTTCCTGACAGGGTCCTAAGACCAAGATCCATAAAACGTGCTGACTGGACAATTTTTCAGGCTTGACTCTCTTCTACACAAGTTTCTACAGCTCATCAGGATGTTCTGCAGCTCTGAGCATCTTGGATAGCAAAAGCCTTTGCTGTTTTGTTGAAAGTGGCTGTCACGCTGTGAGTACTGAAAAGCCAAATCATTAGCAGATTAATTAGGCACTCTGTGGCACACAGCCAGCATTGCAGCTAAAACTGAGGCCTTAAAGTTTGCTGGAAGTGGATCCCTGGCTTAATACTTAGAGCCTGTGATGAAACATGCAAGAATCAAACCAGACATGCAGTCCCTCTTTCTCATGGCAAAAATCACACGTTGAAGAGAGCACAAGGACCTCTGCAGCATGGAAAAATGCACCCAGTCTCTATCAGTTCAAGAACTGCTCAAGCACAGTAAAATGGATTATATATTCTTTCCAAATTTGTTGTGAATTATGGTAAGTCATATATTCCTGATAACTGCAAAAATACCCAGTTCCTTCCTGGATCTTATTAGGTTCTTGGCTTCAAACAGTCTTCCAAGGTGTACAATTAAACTGGTGTTGGAAAAAACAATCATTTCCATGTATTAGTTTTAAATTTTGCTGAACCTCACTCCTGGAGCGAATTTCACTCCTCCATGAATATCCCTGTATTTACGTTAGAAAATGAGACCACTTCCTATTTATGGGCTGAAAAAAATATGTGTTTGTTCCAGAGGACAGCTCCAGACCATTGCAATCTTTCTCAGAGACTGCTGCTTGCCAAATGGTACATGTACACTTGTAATTTTTCCTGCTGACATTGCAGCCATCCGGCCTTCAGAAGAGGAACACAGCAAATATTTAACAGCAACAGGTGTCAGATAGGAGTTGACCATAGGAAAGAGAAAACATGTTAGCTGAAATCGTAGCAAGTAAGTGTGCATGGGACAGGAGAAAGTCTCCAGGAAAAGAGTGGAATGTGCTGACTGTACTTAGGTGTTTGTAAACAGTTTATATTCTCACACCTTGCCTGAAAGCAAACTCCCATCAGAGACTTCTGAGCAACCAACATTTCCCCTGGTACTTGATCTGGTATCCTGCCATGAACTCACCAACAATTCCACTAAACAAATTGGAAGTTAATTGCATTTTCAGGGATTTTAGACAGCAAAAAGCAAAAGTCTCAAAGGGAGTTCATTATGAAACAGTGCAGAAGCAGCAGCACTCACCTTTTCTTCCAACAGCTCCAGGGCTTGCACAGTTCCTTGAAATACAGGAGATCTTGTTTTCTACTTCATAGTATGGATTTAAGCCATCAGCTCCCTCCTCATGAAGAAGGGCCTGACTCCCTGGGCTACAGGAAGCCCAAAACAGAGCTCTCCTTTTAAAACTGGACCAGAATGACAGAGATCTCAGAGTAAACACACAGGGAGTGCAGCCCAATACAGGTATTCCCATTTCCATTCTGGTGCTGCAATTGATATGACCTGTCTGTGACTTTAGCCCGACAAAAGGAACATATTCCACTTCACAAGTGTCAGAATGAATCACTTCAACGATCTGGACATAAAACACACTTCCCTTATGTTAGTTCAACTAAATCCAGCCCAAATGCATAGAGGTTTTGCATTGGCCAGAACCATATCCTCATCAATGAAACCAATAAAAACCAGGCAAGCCCCAAGCAAGCTGCTCCGGGTGTCAGTGAGTAGCAGGGCTAACAGGACATGGCTTCCCACCAACACCTTTCTCACTACTGAATTTTCTGGGCCCTTGGGAAACCTGAAGCTCTATCACTGTTCACTCCCCTCAACATGAATTCTTTTGCAGGAGAGAAGCATCCATGCAGTGCCCAGGAGCTGTGCACCCAACAAGGCAGATGCCTATGAATTCTCATTCCCAGCTGCTCCTGCTTTCCCTTGGACATGGATCTCAGCAAGTCCTAGCAAGCACAAGGCAGAGCCTGGGTTTTGTTCTGGCAATCCTGCTTGCAAAAAGTGGCTGCTAAAAGTGAAAGAGGAGCCTTCCTGCTGCAGCCCCTGGAATCCATAGCTGAGGGAGAGATGGCACAGCACTACCAGAGAACTGCAAACCTCAGCTCCCATGCAAGATCACAGAATCATAGAATATCCTGAGTTGAAAGGGACCCACAAGGATCACTGAGTCAACTGCTGGCCCTGCACAGGGTGGCCCCAAGAATCACACCCTGAGAACACTGACCAAACATTTCTTGAGCTCTGTCAGGGTTGGTATTGTGACCACTATCCTGGGGAGCTTGTTCCAGTGCTTGACCACCCTCTGAATGAAAATCCTTTTCCTAATATCCAACCCAATCCTCTCCTGACACAGCTTCATGCCACAGGTACACATCTCTGCATCACCTGGAATGACTTTGCTCCCAAAGGACATACCTGACGTGTTCCCAGAGGTGTCTTGGGACACATCCAAGCTTGCCAGGCACATAAACCTGTGGTGTCCTGTCCACCAGAGAACTGACTGGATCCAAATCCTTAACGCAGCAATTGAAATAAGGACGTGCTATCCTCCTCCTCCATACCTGTTTTATCTTCTCATCCAATCAATATACAATTATTTTGGGTCAGCACTTCACAAAACCACCTTTCCTGGCAGAATGAAGCACATCTAGACACATCTGCATTCTTACACAGGCCACAACTGTGCAAAAACAACACTAAGTTTGTTCTTCATTCCTGAAATCCTTTCTTCCGTCAAAAAATATATTTGATGGTGGCTTTCAGGCTTATTTCATTGCAAATCACAGGTGATCATAGAAATTATTAGATCATCACCAATTGCAGTGAAATTTCTCACAGGTGTATTGATGCATAAAAATTGGTTTACACTATTTCCATCCAAGTTATACCGCCAGGATTCATTCCACTGATGGATTCACTGAAGCTTGGTTTGTGCAATGTAAAACATCAGAATCACTGGAGATGCCCCAATCGGGCCCCTTGGGGATGACAGTCCACAGGCTCCTGCTAATCAGCAGCAGTGCAGAGAGTTCATGCTACCACCTTCCCAGACAGTCTAGCAGAACAGGAATCCCTCCACAAAGCACCTTGGAGGCAGCCAGAAGAGCTCATGTATCACAGCCTTTAGCATAAAGGCAGAGAAATAGGAAATAAAGTCCTTCCTGGTCTGTGTTCCCTAAAGCAGAGACTGAGCCAAGGCTTCAAATTATATCCATCAGTATAGGTCTACTGATTCAACTTCCAACAAGTCCCTAGCTCAAGGTCATGGGCTGTAGCAAAAAAGAGATCTGAGCATGATCCTACATAAAAGCACACCTTTGCCATTCTCCATCCCTCTTCTTGGTGTGCATATTTTTGGTAAGTTTACCTTCCTTAAAACACATTAATCTAAAAAGCAAGTACTTGGATACCCTGCCAAATTTTAGATGTCCAGGCCTTCAAGCTTCTAACTACAGAACACTCTACAGTATAGTTCACAAGACAGAAACATGGGCCCCATCAAAAGCCTCGCACTTACTAGCACAAAACTTCACCAATCTTTACAGTAAATACGAGAGGGATTGCTAGACAAGGGAGGAACAATCAGCACTCCTGGATTTTTCTGTGGAAAATCTCAATCATACAGACTCAGGGAAACCATCCAGTTTGAAAGAAGCTAGAAGCTGGTTAGAAAGAGGTTAGAAGCTGTTTTGCTATCATGGAAAAAGTCTAGTGAAAACACAAAAGTCATCTTCTCCTGAAAGCTGTGTCTCTTGGAGAGCATGGAGAGCAGGGACACCCATCAGGAGACTGAGGGGTAGAAAGATAAACAAGGGACAGAGGATGGCAGGCAAACAAAGTGAAAACAGAAGTGCCTCCACTGCCTGTGGGCTAGTTTCCAACAGTAAATACATTACAAAGGGAAACTTTTCAGTATGGGAAGACAACATCCAGCTGATCTCCATTCTATTAGGGCACAGCTTATCCCCAGGAGAGGAAAAAGAAGATCAAAGAAAAAGATTAAAGGAAGCAGTTTTCAATTTTAAACACAGTCTTAATGTGATGGAAAGGAATAGTAAGAACAGCTGAAAGACACCCGGGGTGAGGTCAGGGAGAGATGCCTTGGCTGAAGGTACTGCGGTGTTTTCTGTATCTGTCTGCTTTATTTTTAAACACCCAAAGCCTTTGCTTGAGCAACACTTCCTTGAACAAAAAGGAAGCAGAGGAGGAGAGAGGAGCTGGAGAGAGAGAGGCAAATGGGGTTGGAAAATTATGATCTCCCCAGCCATGAAAGTCGAAATTACTGTTTGAAACTGAATCCTCCTGGAGTACTACACAGGCATGGGGGAAAAGGGGCCTCGAAGAAAGGAAAGAAAGATTTATTACTTAAGCAGAACCAAAATTCTGATGAGAAAAGGACTGTTCAATCCATGCCCAAATTTCAGAACGGCAGATATTAAACTGGGCTTGTTATATTTCCCTCTCCTTTGCATGCATAAAAAAGACAGGGGAGGTGGATTGGGTTTTAAAGGGGAAAAAAGTCCCTTGATGTCATAAAGCCCTGAACTCTTATATTCCATTTATAGCTCTAGCTAGAATGACACCCCCCTTGATTATCAGGCTGTCCAATCCAGCTGCATGTGTCAGGACTGTATGAGGCACTAAGTGAAATATATATATGCCCTTACAGGGTTTAGCACGTCGGGTCCTCCTCCAGGGCACAGGCTGTAGCTCATTCTGACCACTGCTCCTCTCCCAGGAATCACTTGTTAAGTGGTTTTTGTTTGGGTTTGGGTTTTTTTAAACTTTTTTTTTAGGGCACTTTTACTTTCCAGTTTAAGCAACACAAAATGGCACCAAAGAAGGACGTAAAGAAACCAGCGGCAGCACCGGCGCCAGCGCCTGCACCAGCACCAGCACCTGCGCCAGCCAAGCCCAAAGAACCTGCCATCGACCTCAAGAGCATTAAGGTAAATGGGTGAGCATGTGCTGACCACGGGCCCACAGGGGACAGGCAGCAGAGTCCTGGCTAAGAGTTGCAGTGAAGCATTGCACGTGTTTGGTTCCGGTTTGGGGACTGCAAGGAAATGAATGAGTAACCTCAGCCGATGGATTTGCTGACCTGCCTGAGCTTTTGACTATTTTAGTAGCTGTAGGGTGTAAGGCATGGTGCATGATTTAACACAGGAGTGAAGCCTGGGGATGTCAAAAGTGTGGACCTCAGAACTTTTTACCCAATTGGTACCAGTCTCACCTGTTTGGTAAAGATAAATTTAAAAGAAACACACAACAAAAAAACCCAAAAAAACCCTAAAGTAGGTGCATGAGGACAGGAAAGGGGTTACTGAAACTTGAAATACAATATTTTCCCATAGCGCTGTACTAACACCAATCATTTAGTTTAGAACTATTTTCCAAATTTTTGAACCATCTGATGACCCTTTGGTCATGTGCTTTGAGATCAATATGACTTATCTTTAAAAGAAACAAAACAAAACTGTTTGAAACAGAGATATGTGGCAGTTTTGCCTGTTTTTTTTTCATTTGCACTGTACAACAAACAGTGGTGAGACCATGAGCAAGAAAGCCATGGATGGAAGCATTTCAAGTGATTTCCTCTCACCCTTACATGTTTGCTCACAATTTGCAATTTGCTGCAAATTGAAAGCAGCAAAGAGAAAGAGTCTTTTGGAGGTTTCCCTCTGACTGCACTGCCATTTGTTCTCATAATGTCTTTAGATTTTGCATGTCAACCAACATCACTAACTGTTGCCCTGACCCTTTGAAGAAAACTCCTCCATTCTGGGAGATTCTTTATTTAGGAAAGAAGAGAGGGAGGCTAAGCAGTTAAGAGATGAAGAGACAGACTAGTTTCTCTGAGTAGGACTATAAATAGTTATTCTGCACCTACCTGACAAGCTGATTGGTCCCAGGACCAATTTGCTAAATTCTACATAAAGAATCACACCTATTATGGGTAAAAGAAGGACAAAGACTACTAATAGGACCTATACATGATGAATTGTATTTTAGATACCTTAATACATATAGTCCCAAGATGTTAAGCCATTTAGTGAAACTTCTCCAAGTTTACTTTAATTTTCCCAATCAGTAGTCAGTATTTTTCTAAAAAAGTATGTATCTTCTCATAAGATTGAAGTTGAAACCATTGAAAAGAGGAAAAAAAAAGACATTTTGAAATACTTAGAATTTTGAAGAGTACATGAAAAACCCATTGATTTTGAGCATACTGTCTGAAAATTAGAGTAGGCCTCACATTGCACTAGATGATGGGGAACCAAGCTAGATTTCCTGCTAAATAACTTAATATTATTTGATAGCTTTCTATGTCCAGTTAACCAGGAGAAAATAGAATTTTGAACTCCATTGAACCTACCTAATCTATCTTGATATAAATAATAATATATTACCAGCTAAAAAATGTCAGATTGCACTCTGAGGCATCTTTGCAGTTCACTCCTTTACCCAAATGAAATAGCAGCAAGAAATATACACTGGTAGAACAGAGAGAACTCTCCAGGTTTTGTCATATTCAGACTGAGAAAAGAAGATGGAATTTAGGGAGACTTTCTTTTGAAAGATATCAGATAAAATATTTTTTTCCAGGCTCTCAGCCAGCCACCATGGGTTGTTACCCCTTTTCACATTTTGAGAGTTCAGGCAGTGAAAGGAAACAATTTCATGTTATAAGTAATTTGCCTAGGATATGTGGCAGAGTCAGGAACCAAAGTTTTCGGAGTCTTAGCCCAGTCCCTCAATTATTTCTCAGTCCTTCTATTCAACCACCAAAGTCTCAGCATGATAAAAGGTACAGCACCATTTCCAGCAAAACTTTGGAGCCAGGGAGTACTTAAAACTAAGCTTTTGACTAGGACTCAGTGAACAATCCTGGCCCAGGGCTCTTTGCAGTGATTTACCAGACATGGAGACAAAACCTACATCACTTTAAACAAGGGGATCAATTGGGCTGTGCTTCACTCCTCAGGGAATTAGCAGCCATGCCAGAGCTTGCTACTCAAGAGAGGTGACTGGGAAAGTCAGGCTACAGTGCCACAATGATTTGGGGAACCACACAGCAGGTAAACACACAGAAAGGCTTTGTTAGCTTTTATAAAGGCACATCCAAGCCCCTTGTTACAGCTGGGGTGGGTAAGGGTAGAGTTGCCTAACCAGGGCTTACAGCAGCCAAATAAGCCACATTTGGCTGTGCACTCAGTTGGCAGCAGAATTCATAATAGTCTCCAAAACAAACATGGTGGTTTACGAACATGAGTAGTGATTCTCTTGGTGGAACCTCCCCACTCAGATGCCCTTCTTGGCCTATCTTCAGGGAATCTGGTTTTCTGAACTTTTTGGGGTACGCATTTTGCAACTTCGGCGCTTTTTTTTTTCCTTCCTTAAGAGGAGTCAGCTGGGTTTGTCTATCACCATCAGAAGCTGTGATAAAGTTGCAACAGGCCATTCATTCTTTTCTGTTCTTTATCCATCTCTTGAAATTAACCCAGTTAGAGAAAATATTTGGTGATTTGCTAGTGCCAACAGCAACTTATATAAGATGTTCTATTTTTGAGCAACATCTATTGACTATAAAACTGAGTGACAAGAATACCCAACTGGTAGACTCAAATCTCTAAACTCAGCCATTTTACAGCTCACCTTTGGTTATAGCATAACAACCATAGGAAGAGAGTCAAGGCAGGGATGAAGAACTTGGTTTTAAATGGAAATGTGAAGACCTATTTCCCTCTACTCAGGGAACAGCATAAAAAATCTGCTTTGCACAAGCCTTTCCAGACCAAATGTATATTTCCAATTTTCTTTATTACTAACACATCTTAGATTTGCATAGGCACAAAAGTTAAAGACTAAATAATAACTGAGAAGAGAACAGGGCAACAGATGCAGCTGAGAGCCACCACTGGAAACCAACCATGATTACAATCAAAATGACCATATAGATAATTTTCTTAGGAGACGCTAAAGAATTCTGCAGTTAAAACAGTGGTGCAGTACGCTCCTAAAGTGACAGCTTATCTGTTTTATCAACCTTCTCCTCCCACACAAGCCTGAGTGAGAAGGAATGTTTAAGTGATGAAAAGCACTACTGTGGGTCTACATCTGCAACAACTGGGATGAAACATGAATGATGCAGATGTCTCATGCTTCGTTTTGCAACTCAGGCAGTGGGAAATGGATAAACTTCCCATTGCAGAAATCTGTGTAACTTAGTCCTTATTACCAACAAGAAAAGTATGTTGGTTTTCTAGTGGAAATCTAAGGGTCCTTCCCAGCACATGTAACCAGCCCTTGGACAGAGCCCAGGCTCATAAAAACAATTGGGATGTTTTGGGATGCAAGTGCTGAAGATGCTGAGTGCAGTGCTTCACAGGCTTCCGCTCTGCAGATGGTGATCTGAATGTGTAGCGCCCTGATCTGGTGTCACATTAGGTCCTTTACTTCAAGGATATAGCTGAGTGTACTCACTTGAGTAGAGACAGAGATTGGGCAAGTGTCCACAGTGGAAGTGAGGTTCAGGGGTACACAAGGCTTCCTATGCTGGTGTTTTTAAGACTGAAATCTCAGGACATCAATTATGCCATGCCCAACTGCAGATAAGCCACTCAAATGTTTAGGAGAAAAAGAATTAAAAGCTACCAACTAGTAAAGACTTGCTAAAATCTTGTATAACTGCGTGATGCATGATGATGATGCCTGTTGCATGGAAGCAAGCCTGTGATTGTTTTTAACTGCAGAGCTTTTAAGGCAGTAAAAAGTGTTTCTCCAAGTGTCCTCATTTCTTGTTACATTCATTACTTGAGTAGGTCATCTCTGAACAGATGTTGTTTTGGATATAACCAGAGAGAAAGAAACTCACTAAAATGCACTGACAGAAAACTTCTGGGCTGGAGGGCAAGCAGCACTGCAAATGTCAGCTGAAGCACTTGGAGAGCTGTTGTGCTGCAAACTCCACACAAAGCTGTGGAGTGAGAGCAGGAATGTCAAAGGTAGCTTTGCTCAAAAGTGCTAAGGGCTTTCTTAGGAAACGGCAAGTTTTTACTTAAAACTTTTGGCTCAGGTCTTCAAATTATACCTGATCTAGCTCCAGCTACAACTCCAGAAGGATTCCCTAGGACTGGTGATCTGTTGGACAAGGTCATCAGTCCCAAGTGTCCTTACAGGTAGGAAGGGGACAAGTGTCAATATGAATTCAGTCTTAAAGAGATGTAAAAGTGCCTCTCTGATGCCATCCAGGCCAGCTTCCTGCTGCTGCTTTGAACCGCGACACAGCACCATCCAGGATCCAGCCCGGAACAGCCCCAGCCACAGCCCTCACCTCTGTGAACCTCGCCACTGACACATCACAGCCCACACTGCTGGCAAACACAGGATAGGCAAGGCATGGCATAAAGGGGTCTCAGGACAGGCACCTTGGACAACAGACTGCTCACACCAAGACATCCCCTTGGGACACTGTTGGAAACAACACACAAAAACCACAGCTTAGTTTTGTTTTCAAAGTTTTCAGAAGAACTTTGCCTCCTTTTCTTCCTAAGCTGCTGGTAAGCAAGGAGTCCCTCAAAAGTAGAGACTACCCACACATATTAGTAGAAACTTTTCCTTAATGTTGCTAACCAGAAAAATTGATTAAAAAATAATGATTTTTTTTCTTTAAACAAGAGCCATTCTTAGTAATTCACAGCTTTAGCAGCATTCGAAAAAACAATACCTATAGCCTTTGGAGGTTCTGGTGAATGGCAAACCTTGGTAGAAACAGTGGAATTTAAAGGAAATTACACAAAATATAACATTTTAAGAGCTCACAAGGTAACTCCAAGTGTTAACAGGAGTTATGTGGCAGAGCTTTACTCCAATCAAACAAACCCACAATATTTCTAAAATACTGTTTTATGCCCCCTCAGAGCACAGAGAAATTGTAAAAGATAGTAACAAGATATTTGAGTTAATCTTACATAAGGCAAAAAGAAGGTGACAAATTTAGCCAATGACAAGCAGAGAAAGAAGTTGTCTGTAAGGAGATATGAAACAAGCAACCTGGAAATTTGTCCTTGTTTCACTAAGGCTTTATTACATCTTATACCCACTGCCAAGAAGCACTTTCAACTGGCTGGTTTACCACGGAGCACTTAAATGTCAAGTGGCAAGGGTTTAAATTACATTAATACTCTAACAGTGCCGCTGGGTGGCATGTTAAAACAAGAAATCCCTGCAAAAGCAGGGCTCCAGAGCCTCACATCTTGTGTATCCCCTTGATTATACACATTCAAGCACAAAGCAATTAGAAAAGGAACATGTTTGCAAATGAGCACTGCTGAAGGCACTTTCCCCTCAAAGCTAATGAAATGTGTTCAAAAGGATATGATCAACAGTGCAGCTAGAGCACATACCACACCCAGACATTTCAGAAGGGCACATTAATCAAACGTCAAGTCTCATCCAAAAGTTTTTGCACAGCTGCAAAGCAACTGTGCAGTTACAAGTTTTAAAAATGTACAAACTGGAAGGTTACAAAAAATGCTTAGGAAAAAAAGTAAAATTAATCTGCAGTCAAGTCATTTAAACTCAGAGATATTTTTGAACTATTCTTTCAAACCTCATAGTATCTCACACATGCAATTTTCTCTCCTGTATTAATGGTGGTTGTTTTTATTCTTTCTTCAACTGTATTTCTAGGCAGCTCTGTTCTCAAAACAGACCTCAGTTTCTCAAGAGCTCTTGTGCTAATGTTTCTCTGTCTCACATGGCAGTAAGCTAAATCCATCAGGCTGTTAATTCTTACTTAAATGAGAAGCAGCCTCTCTAAAACCTGTGGCACAAGTTACAGAACTGAGGCAAGGGATGGGAAAAGGACAACCTGCTTTTCAGAGGGGTTTGGAAGCTGTGTAATCCTGCACTCAGTGATGTCTACTAAAAAAGATGTGTAGCTGTATTAGTCAAGGAGCAGACATTAACGGTGAGCAGGTATCATATAAACTACTGTAGGCACAATCCTAGCTTAACTTCATTTAAAAAAAAAAAAAAATCCCTCTAGTCCTGCATAGAAGGCTAAATATACAAGAGTATCCTAGGAGACTCTCAAATTTTCTCCTCTCTGACTTTCCAAGATATCTGATATGTTTTAGTCTCTTTTAAAGAGACAGTACCTTGAAATATCTGATCTCTAATAAATTCATAAGATGATTCACTTCTTGTCATTCATCCAAAAGGTAACAAGCAGATGGAGCAGCTTAATGCTTTAACTCCCAGCAGCACCTTTTCCCAGGGCTTTTCATCCTGTCCAGACCTTTCCTGAGTTACAGTGAGCACAAGGCAGCTGCCCCTCAGCACAGCTGTACTCAGTCCTGGTACTCACCAGCCTAAAGAGGTGAGCACAGCATCACATTGCAAAGCTTGGGGCCCTAAGGCACATAAACCACTGATTTGTGGGAAATCAGGAACTTTGTTAATAATTTGGAAATAAGGATTTGTGTGGATTGGGTCTCTGTTTAGCTAGTGATAAGAGTTGCATACAACCCCATCCACCCCACCCTATAACTGGGACCTGGTCAAAATGCCTCTAGCAACAGAATTACTAGAAGGTGGTCACAGACAGTGCAAGGAACAAAACAAAAAAAAACAAACTCAAAAAACATCACTTTTTTCTTAGGCACAGATAGCCTGCTGGATAATAACTCTGCCCATAAATAAGGGCTATATGAAATTAGAAAAATCCAAGTCTTTCTGGTCTTTCCCATGTGTTGCAGTTGCTTCAACCTTTCATTCTTTTTGCTAGGGGTGGGGCATTCAGTTTTTGTTAAGCTGAACTACCTGAAATATCACAATCATCCCTAAAGCCTTGAGACTCACTGTGTCCTCTGACAATGCAGAAAACACTGCCAGGATCAGAACAAAGACCAGATCACTGCAAAATATTTCTTTGTCCCTTTTGAATTTTCTGAAAGCTCCTTATAGAATCAGAAATCTCACCTTTAATTTCTTTTAAGGAGTATTTGACATATTTTTCATCTAGGAGATTTTGTAGGGGCCCTTACTGAAAGCAAGTACACCTTAACCCCCCCAAGACGTATTGTCTTAGAGCAGGGCTATTCTTAATTTAAGTGAATGCAACACGTCCATGCTAGAATATTCCTCCCCAGTAAAACTGTGTCTAGTGAGATTTTATTCAAGGATCAGTACTAAAATGAAGGGCTGATATACTGCACTAGTTTTTCCTCATCTGAACTCTGTGCCAGACTCTTATATGGTCAAAAGATAATTAACTTATATGTAGACCCTTCTCAGTTGATACATATTTGATAGCCCATTTAAACCAGATGAGTAATCCAGGTACCTGTTTTCTATGCCCAAGACAAATGCACTCCAATTACTTTTTGCTTGGCATCTTTTGGGATGAGCTTTGTTGTAGCCAAACCTAAAATTTATCTGTTCAAGAAAATTAGTTTCAGTTTTCCCNCAAAGGTTGCTTTTCTCCTCTGTTTCCCAAAAAAAAAAAAAAAAAAAATTAAAAAAAAATATATAAAAAAATCAGATCTGTTTTCAGGGGAACATTTCCCAGCTGCCAGCACTGCAGAGCAAGACGCTGAGGGCAGAAGGAAAATTCCACAAAAAGCAACATGCTACATTGACCCTGACACCATTCCAGCTCTGCCGGAGTCTTCAAAAGCTCCTCTATTAATTCATGGGGACTGATGGCCAAGAACTCGATGAGCTTTCTCACTTGTCTGATTTCCAGCCCCAGCCACTGTAAATCAGGAGCTCTGCACTGTGCTAAACCTATGTCAGCAAACCCAGGGCAAAAACATCAGCCCCCTTTCTATGCAGCCACACCTGATTGTGGCTACACCATCATGAACACATCCCTGTTCCCACAGGCTAAGAGGTTACAAATAGCAAAAGAAATACCAAAACCCAACAACAAACCAACTAAAAGCAAAGGATTGTCAGTGGAGCTTTTTTCATACTCAGTATATTTCCAGGTATTTCTAAAAACATGCATAGAATTTGTTTGAACAGAGCATTTTCCAGCTAAAATGGCAAGCTCAGAAAAATCTTTGCAGTTGTATCTTTATTTTTTTTAAATAGGAGGTAGGAGGTTAGTATCTCAAATCCACTCAATTTGATTGTTCAGTTTAGAAACAACAGTAAAATTAAGTCTGCTTGAATTTGATTCTTTCATTCAGAGTCCTCAATACACTGAAAAGACACAATCACAAAGGTCATGCTTCTCTTCAGGGTTACTAAGTAAGCTACAGGAGAAAGTTTTTCTCACTAATCACATCTTATCCTTAGAAAACCAGGAGCAGTGACTGCTTAACAGAGGCAACCAACAGAAGTTAAAAGGGGGGATCTGAGTTCAGAACTGGGAGTCTGTTGTTGTCACACAACTATTCCCACATTGGCTTCATGACACTCTTGATCCAGTTGAGGCAACAGGGAAAGGAAGAAGCTTGGAGCAAAGTTTGCTAATCCTTTTACATGTCATAACATCCATCCAGATATTTGACCTGGTCTTGGGGGATGCTACAGGGTGGGCCTAGGTCTTTTCTAGTAAAAAAGCTGCAGCCTCTACCTCCTGCTCCCTATCTGTAGGCCCACCATGACCACCCTAAAACCCAAAAAGTAAGTACCCCTTTCCCCACCATGGACAGTCATCCTTCCAGTTCACAAAGACTTTTGGGGTCCTTAGCTTCTATCACAGCTTCTCCTTTGCCTCAACTCAAAAACACCTGAGCAGCACCACTTCTGCACACACCTGTGAGCTCTAAACCCAGCACCCTGGTGCCCTGCCTAACCCCAGCCCCAGAGGAAGAGTATCCTAGAGATCACAGGCTACCATGAATACAGATTTTCCACTGCCCTGCAGGGTACATCTACACATTAGCCACTAACTTAATACAATTGGTTCCAAAATACACAGATAATTTTTCCCTTTAAAATGTTAAAAATTTGGAAAACATGATCAGTGCAGAAGAAGAGCTTCACAGCAGGATACCACCTCTGTTGACAGATAACTTTTCTGCTCAGTGTCAACAACTGGATCCCCTTGAGCAGACAGGCAGCAGAACTACTCATATAATGTTGAGCATCCATGTAAGGGGTTGAGCAAAGCCCAGCAAAGTTATGAGGACCATTCAGCTGCATCTTATACATCCTGCAAGCCGTGTGTAAAACCAGCCAGCTGGGCAAACACGTGGCACTCCTCTCCCTCAATGCTCCTTGCTCACTGACTCTACAGCTTATTGGAGAAATAGAATCCTTCCCTATAAGGAGCTCTGGGTACATCTGGACAAGGAATATCTCCTCCTGATGGTACGGACCCAGAAAGTGCTGACATGAATCAAACTTACTGCTTGTCACTCCCTGCCCCTCTTCAGCCTCCTAAAAATAGCCATCATAAGATGTCTATCAAGACATGGAGCCTCCTGTCACTTTGCCCTAAGAAAGCTAAAGAACTCGCCAAGGGGAGGGACCTCTTCCTTCTGACACCTAATCCAGGCAATGCCGTCAGCACTACGGGATAAATAAGGGGAAGAAAGGCAAGGAAAGCACGACCACTCTCAAGACCTCTCAGCTAATCCTTTCTGCCTGTCTGCTGCTCTGCACTTCCAACTCAACCATGGTGGGTGCACTGGAAAGCTAATGGTTAGCAGCCAGCCAGTGGATTTTACATAAGTAAATTGGGCTTCTTGCCCACGTTAGGTCTTGGAGGGTGGGGGAAGGACAGTCCAGATGACAGTTTAGGTTTGCTTGGTTTTCCTGTTTAAACTTAAAGGACAATGCAAAGTTTTCCAGTTAGCCTCCAGTTCTGAACCAGGCAACAGTAATGGTGCAGCTTCCACAGCTTCCGACAGAAGGGTTACAATTTCCTAAGCTTTTTTTAATCAAATGCAACCAGCTAAAGTGGAGAGGAAAATAATATTTTTATATAAGCAAATGTCATAGATTAGCACTTTATGAAACAATGTACCATCAAAAACTAATTTGAGAAATAAACTTTAAGGGATTAATTTAATTTCTATGTTAATAAAAAAAAGCTGCTTGTTTAGAACTATTACTTCAAATTGTATAACTAAAATGGATGTAAGCTAAAAGAGTAAATGGACCTAATGGTAATTAATGACTTCTTTGTTAGCTAAGAGAATTTCAATTTTTGTTGCTTCTTGCCACAGCTCTGGCTTTCCTTGGGATGTAGATTTTAATGAAAACTTTAAGAATAGACTTGCTGATGCATTTTTATACGGGAAGTTGCTAGATTAGGTTGCTATGGCCTAACTACATTAGGCAAGACAGAAGTGAAAGCACACAGGTACTTCATTCTATTTACTTTCTCTCAGTGCATTTTCAGCAGTACTAGTTCTTTTTTCTCTCTCTTTTTCTCCCCAACTGCAGTCCTTCTCTGCTGATGAAATCAATGGTAAGTGAAATCAAAGTTAAACTCTAATAGGGGGCAGGAGGGGGAACACAATGGCTACCAAATGCTAAATATTCACTAGCCTTAACAGCTCTTTTGCTATCTGCATTACTTCTGCACATTTGACAGGCCACATTTTTGCTCTTTTGGAAGATGACTCATGGATTGAGCTGGATGCTTTAGAAATCACACAGGTTCTCCCCCAGCCCCCCCTTCCTAAGCTATTTTTTGTCATTGATTTCCTTCCAACAGATCGAGTTCTCCAAGGAGCAACAGGATGGTAAGTTACAAGAGAGCTGATGTGTTTTACTTGTATGTGGGCTCAGAAAAGAGCTACAGGCTCAGAAATTAACTTTTATGAAACGATGAGCTAAGACTTCATCTGGTATAAATCACCACACTCTTGACTTCAGAGCAGTGATGATGACTTATGCTGAACAAGAAGGTGACCGTAGATCTACACGTAATTTATCTGGATGTTTGTTTACACGCTATCTGAACTGAGAAGTTTATACCATGGTACAAAGAGGAAATACACTGTCTCTACCTACTGAACATTTTTCAGTTGTGCTCCTGTTCTGGGTCTTCACAAGGATGCTGAAAATAAGTCTTAAACTTGACAGTCCCAGGGGAAATAGGCAGAAGGAGGACAACAGAAGAAGGAAGTGGGCTGAAAATTTAACTTAGCTGCAGTGACTTTGCAATCTCACATGAACAGAAGAAGCAAGAGTTCTACATGTCACTTTTGCCAGGAGGTGTTGTGGAAGGGGAAGAACGAAGGCTGTTTTACTGTAAAAATATTCTTTAAGCATGAAAATAGTCAGCAAATAAGTGACTTGTGTAAACTGCTGCTTACACAATGGCCTGGATATGCTGCAATTCTTGAGCATCTCGCTGTATTCTTTGATTCACAAGCAACTTGCAGCTCCCATATTTTTTCTTTCAATCTTCTAGAAAAATTCTGATATGAACAATAATTCTTACTGAAGCTCTGAAAATCTACTTTTAAGTGTTTCAAATAGCCTAAGAGATGCATTTGGGCTATATTAAGTAACATTTAAAAATGTCGAAAAATCAGTAGCACATATAGTAGACTGAAGAAAGTGTTTAGAAAGGAAGATACAAGGATTTCCTAGAAATTCAGAGGGAATGGAATAGCAAGAAACAGGTATTGAGAGAGCCCTAAACTTTGTGAACATGAGCCTGCTTTCAGCTACACCATCAAAGCAATAAGGAGAGTTATAGTGCAGCAAGTAAGACTGGTAACGATTCCCTTCTTGCAGTCCAAACTCTCTTGGTCACAAAAAAAAAAGTCATTTGGACTCTTCCTTACTTTTTAATTCTGAAAATTTTACAAAAGGATTGGGAGGGTTTATGGAAAAATGTCCTCAATTCAAAGCTGCTGGCATGTATAATGAAGCAAAATATTTCTTACAGCTTCCCTACGTATTTCAGATCATCCAGCTGTTGTAACATTACAATGACTGAACCAAGCAGCAGAGCAAATAGAAACTACTTGAGAGAGGGAGAATTTCCCAGGAGCAGAGATGGCCCACCCTCAGTAACTATTTCCATCTGCACAGGCTGATGCACCAGCAGCAGGGTAGTACCATCCTCAGACAGATTTTAAACATGCTTGCTCCAGCAGAGGTATAAACTAGGACTGGCTATTAAAAAAAAAAAAAATAAAAAGCCCATAGCAAAGATATATTGCAGTGAAATGTATCCCTGAGATACAAAAATAAATAAGTGCTTTTCTCCAAGCTGGCGAGCTGTGTTCAGAACCCAGTTAACATAAAACTTCATGGGTTTTACAAAATGCAGAAACTCTCCTGATGGCTTTGCTATTAGCACACTGGCATTGTTTTATACCTCGCTGCAGCTAAATGTCATTGATTTAGCAGATGAAAGATTAGATCATATGGTATAAATCACTACAGCTCCACTGATCTCAGCTGCTGGAGGTGATATCAGGAAGCTCTGTACAGGTCCAGAAGGCCATAATTTCATACCCTGCAATAAAAGCTGTAAGGAAAGAGAGTTAGCAGCAAAGGGTTATAGGTGTCTCACATCAGACAGTAAGAGGATTAGTTTCAGATGTATTAGATTACAGCCAAGCAGGCTGACACTGTATCAGCACTTTTACTGGGTGCCAGCAACAACTCCACCAAGATGGTACAAGAAAGACTAAAGCAAAAACATAAATACCTCTGCATCACATGTTCCCAGCACAAGATGAATGAAGACAGGATCCAAAATGTGGCTTCTTATTCCTAAACCTGCCCCAAAGCAGAATGAACATTCCACAGGCTGTGGAAACAAAAAGTCTGTCTGGCTGTGAAAAATAAAGCCTGTCTGGCTGCTGGATGTGCATCACGGCCAAGGAAAAGACATTCTACTCGGTTTACTTGGAGTTAAACCACAGCATCATCAGACACTGCAGTGCAGAAGAGATCAACAGCACAGTCCAAGATGCCCACGGCATATGAAGTTCAAAGACAGCTTTTTAGCCACTCAGTTGACCTTTGTCCCCTCCTCTTTTTTTAAAGCCACAGCTCTTCATTCAAATAGTCTAAAAAAGCTGAAAAATATAGTAATACGATTGACATGAAACTTCACAACAGAAGATGAAGGCTGGCAATGCAATGAAGGCAACTATCTGTGCTGGTTCTTGTAGGAGAAATGCCTGTACCTGAAGGCCTTGTCCAACAAGGGGAAAAAAGTGAACACTGATCACTTGGCAGCACTGAAAGAAGTGAAGTCTCAAAGTGAACACACTGGAAATGCACAGGAAAAAGCACCACATGAGTACTTCCACTGGAAAAGTGGAATATTCATGCATCTGTAAGAAGCAGGGACAGACAACAAAGCACAGAAAAAAAGAGGGAACAAACATGTTTAGAAATCCCATTGTAAGGCAATTTTAAGGAAAAACAACAGTAAAAGCATTTGAAATCCACCTTCAAGTTTCCTATTAGCACTGTGTAGTTGAGATGCTGGATTGCAGGCAGAACCCACTGAAGCTGGCAGAGGTTTTGCACTGCTAGGCACTTGACAGTCCCAGTTCTCTGGAGAGATAAGGTGGAGTGGATAACAACATTTTTACCATCTGCTGCTACATCATGTGAAGAAACCTGTTCTTGAATGACAACATTGGTAGAGAACTTATCTTCCCCCTGTCCTTGAAATAACTACAGGGTCAATCACAAAGCAATTGATGGCTATTAGAGCCAGGAAAGATGTGAAAGGTAGATATAAAAGTTTAAAAATAGTGAAACCAAAATGTCAGAGGGGAGGAGTTTTTCTTGGGACTATGGGCCAAAGATTCCCCTGGCTAACTCCCCTGGAGTCAGTGGAACAGCGCCAGGAGACAACAGGCTCACATCTTTGTCAATAGGGAGCTGCCTGGCTCAATGTTGCTCTTCTCTTGCAGACTTCAAGGAGGCCTTCCTCCTCTTTGACAGGACTGGAGATGCCAAGATCACCCTCAGCCAGGTTGGCGATATCATCCGGGCACTGGGGCAGAACCCTACAAATGCAGAAGTCAACAAAATCCTGGGAAACCCAAGCAAAGAGGGTAAGTGCCCTACAGTCTTTTGGGCCCTTCTTGAGATTGGGGAACAGCAATGAGGCAACACTAATAGTCACAGCAGGAGAGAGGGGAGCTTTTGCTCTGATGGGGGCTGAGGGGGACTATGCAACAATACATGATATTTCACTAATTTCTTTGGAAGAGAATGATGCTGATGGGGAATAGAGGAAAACCTTCTCCTTAGGACATAGAGAGTTCTCTATAGGGACCGTTTTGGTGTCAACTCAGTGTAGGTGTAACACACACTTATTGTTGCTCACAGTCCATCAGAACCCCAGCTTTTGCTTGGGGAGCTGTGAGTCCATTTCTAACAACTGATATTCAGCTCTTCAGGTCCTTCCAGTACAAGGACTTCTGCATGAGCCAAGACATGCCCTGGGACTGGAAACTCATCTGTATATTTCAGCTGACTGGAATGGTCTTCCCAAAGCTCCTGCAAACCTGGGCACACTGAGGCATATATTGGCCATTTACTATTGCAGCCACTTTTTATTTCCTTTTCCTCCCTTTTAGAGATTAAAAAAAAGGATAAATACTGTAGTCTCCTCCTTTTAACAAGGACCTAGAAGCCAGTGATCCCTGATTTCAGTCATGCAGAACCATATTAAGATGGGCTAAATTATATTCACATCCTCTGGCCTGGTACAGACAGTTCTGAGCAACAATTCAGAAAGCTTTGGCACCAGCAGGAAGCACTGAGGACCAACAGAGGTGAGATCATACCAGGACTTGAAGTGATTCCAGCAATAACTGACAGTGACTTTGATACAAGCTACATAGTAAAATAGGTTTTGTAACAACTGTATAATGAAAAATATCTGTCACATTTCCATCTATTATATTTTGTTACTGCCCAGATGAAGGCTGGCAATGGAAAGATCCAGGAGGAAAGAAGAAAGAATAAGAAAGATTCTTTTATTTGTCAGCCTTGCTCAAATAAAAACAAACAAACAAACAAACAAAAACCCCAAAACAGACCAAAATGAGCAACACTTTGGGAAGTCCTCACTGAGGACTACAACTTTTGGCTCATGAGAGGAAAGGGGTTAGATGGACTAAGCTCAGGAGGTCTTAAACCTCCATTGTGAACATGCCCAAATTTACTATTGGCAACCCACAACACTGTATTTTCCTAGTTTTAATTAGTTTATTCTTTTGCTAATAGGCTCTGCCACCACATCAAAGAGACCCTGAAGAGGTCGGTAACACATGAGCAACCTCAGGGGCTTGTCTAAGTCACCACATCCCACTCTGGTTACCTTTTCCCCATTGCTGGGGCTCAAGATTTTTGTTTGACTGTATTCTGCAGTTCCCTCACTCTCCAAATCCTTTCAAAGATTAACTCATACAGCAAATTTCATTTCTGAAAGAAAAATATAGCATGCACACAAGCATACAAAGCTATGTGTGAAGGATCCTGGAGCAAGGATGTGAAAAATCAGATGTATGTGAAAACTAACTCACAGAATAAGAGAATCCAGATTCTGCAGAGGAACTGTCACCTTTTGAGGCAAAGACTAGAGTAAAGGCTAGAAAGTGCTGTGAAAATGAGGTAGGGGAGGCTCTCCCACATTTGAGGGCAAATATGCCTAAGGAATACACATACAAATGTCTAGCCTGTAGCAACTGGTGTTTTTTTCCCCAGAGATGAATGCCAAGAAGATTACTTTTGAAGAGTTCCTGCCCATGCTGCAAGCAGCTGCCAACAACAAGGAACAGGGCACCTTTGAAGACTTCGTTGAAGGTCTGCGTGTGTTTGACAAGGAAGGCAACGGCACAGTCATGGGTGCTGAGCTCCGCCATGTGCTGGCTACTCTGGGTAAGGGATCACCCTCTCTGCAAGCACTTCGAAAACTGCTGCTGTTTGAAGGCAGGAGAGAGCGTGGAAAGGTAGTCCAAACAGTTTGAAGAGGCAGGAGGCTACCAAGTCAGACAAGACTCTGGGTTTCCTAACTGGGAATCCAGAAAGCAAGCAAACAGAGCTTTGGGGTTTCTCCTAAAGACCAAAGGAAAAAGCTAAGCTTATGACATCTAAATTCAGGCAAGATGTTACGAGTGACTGTTATTTGATGAATAGAGAGAAAAGTGTGTACATCTCAGTGACATAACACAAATGGACAAAAGTAGAGGATTTGCTGTATAGTTTCTTTACTCTGTAGGAATAACTAGAATCCCTATGCATATATATGTCTCTGTCTTCTAAAGAAAGTTAAAATTAATTAAGCTCATGTCACATATAGGTGTTTTTTCACTAACACAGAAAATAAGGAAAGCCTTTGGAAAAGCTGTAGGTTTCAGCCTCGGTTCTGTATGGAAGAATGAAACAAGTTCTCTCCATTCTCAGGTGAGAAGATGACAGAAGAAGAAGTAGACGAACTCATGAAAGGTCAGGAAGACTCAAATGGCTGCATCAACTATGAGGGTAGGTGCAAGAGTTCAACATCCATCCTACATTTCTCCTCTCTCTTACAGTTTCATTACAGTGGGCTTTTAGCTTCTCAGGAAAATCAGGCAAAGCTGCATTAGGTCCAAAGACTTATGTGTGAAAATGACCGTGGCAATATGCTTATCCTGCAGTCACACCATGCAAAAGACTCAATTCAGCCACAGCAGAGGAGGCTGTTTTGGTCAACACCAAATCTCTAGACTCTGACTTTCTGTAGAGCAGTTGCAGTGATTGTATCCAATAGCTACTGTGTTACCACACTTAAGCAAGAAGACAGCTTGATTTGTACAACATTAAATACTTAAAACTTTCTATCGCCCTATCAGATCATATCTGACCAGGTACACATTTTTAATGCCATCGGCTCATGAACAGCTGCTATTTTTAGAGTTATTTCCCAAGGTAACATTTGCTGCTCCTTCTAACTAGCACATCTGTATTTTTCTACAGCATTTGTAAAGCACATCCTGTCTGTCTAAGAGGAATTCTCCAGGTACCAAATGGTATGTTGTTCTCATTTGCACACTTAACTTCATCTGCTTGCTATGCTTAAAGGCTTCTATACACCCATGGCCAACAGAGGCTACAAAACCGTGACACCAACGTCTCCCCAACAATATGAAAATAATAAAAGGAGACTTTTGTCCAAAAGCAAAGTTAGCAGGAGTGCGGGTTCCTGGCTCTTGTTTGTAGCCCTGTAACTCATCAGTGTTTAGGAGATTTTTCAAACACAATGTGAATTGACAACCTGAGACATTTATCCTACAAGCACAATTAAGTTTTTTTTTTAAACAGAAACCAAAGCAACACCTTCTAATAATTTGTAGAATTATGTTAAGACAGAGTGGCCTGAATACTCATGTGAGCTACTGAGAACAGGTCTTCAAACAAAATAATCATCTGAAGAAGAATATTGTCACAGTCATGATCAATAGCCAAAAGAGGGCTTCAAAAGTACCCAATTATTTAGCATTTCTCCTACAAGTAGGGGAAAATAAAAACAACAACTCCCCTCCCTCCCAACCTTTATATGCCACTATTTTGTCCAGAAGAAGAAAAAAAAATAACCCACAAAAAACAAACCCCAAAACAGCAGCTGTCTTTAAAATGCAAACTCTTGTGGGCTTATGTGAATTGTCAGTTATTCTCTCCAAGGAAATACAAATTCCCAACTGCATTAAACAAACACCTCCAAACAGAAATCAAAGGCTCAGTATGTCATTTTGCAAGTGTTTCTTCAGCCAATATCAACTTCAAATACAACTCTCCCATTCCTTCCCAGAACAAGCCAGATTCAGAAAGACCAGACGGCACTCGAGATTTGCCTGAAATTCTTGCTCAGTCTGTCACCATCAACATGGAAACTGCATAAAACTGGATGATATGATTCCAACCCCATCATTTTTTACCAGCACATCTATGGGTATCACCTTTGGGTCACTACACCATCATTTAAAAAACCTGAGCTTTTACCAAAGCAAACCTCATGGAATAAACTCTTACCATCCAGGGTCCGTCCATCCCAACCATCTCTTTCCATGTTATTTGCATTGAAAAAATGTAATTTCTTGGAAAAATAAAGTATCCATAAATCCTTGTGGTCACTTTGTGGCTATAAAGTCTTTTTTTTCCCATCTGTTCAAACCCACTCAAAGCAGCACTCAGCAGTTAATTCATTTTCCATTCTGTGGCATATTGCATACCACAAAATAAAGTTTTATTTTAAAAAATATAAATATAGACATTTCCAGTAGGTCACTCTACTTGATCTGAATGAAAAATTCTTTGATTGGGGTCTGGGAGGAGGAGTAATTAATTAGGGCACTACAACCAACATCAGCATCTACAACATTTTTGGGAGAAGAAGACCTGGTATCTCTTGTCAGAACAGCTCCAAAGGTGGCAAGACCCAAAGCCAGGAAGGGTGGGCCTGCTGCAGGGGACCTTGCAGAGCCACTTTTCCCAGCAAAATCTCCTCTGTACTGCTGCAACAGCAAATAAACAGCACTATCAGGAAAGAATCCTACCGGCTGCCTTTATTTACAGCTTTATGGACAACTAGAAAGAGCAATCAGAAGTTACAGCCACCCTGAAATGCTCTGTAACTGGGAACAGACCCAGCACCAGGCAAGAAGAGGCCAATTACCCCTTCTGCAGCAACAGTGGGAATATCCATTACTCAGGGAAGTATTGTTATATCCCTGTCCTTAAACGTAGCTCCTCTCTCTTCCTTAAGTGTTCATGAAACTGCCTGAATCCCCATCTGGGTATCAGCCCGTTCTATTAAAATCCTACCTTGCCTTATTGAGTTGCTATGCATGAAGTGACCATAATTCAAGTGCCAACAGGTGCAGAGGGGTGGCTGGCACCAGAATAAACCACAGCCGTTCAAACAACAGCTGCCTCTTTTCTGAGGCTTCCCAAAAAATCTCCCATTTAAACCCTCACCATGCTGGTACACAGGGCCAAATGAACCTGTGAATTATACCCTGCCCAGAGACTTATGCCAGCAGATAGCTTACAAAGGGTTGCAGTTGCTACACTCAAAATGCAAAAGAAAACTGGATAGAAGAAAGAAGAAAAAAGGAGTTACTAAACTTCGTCCTAAAAGGGCAATTTTAAAAAGGTGCAGGCTACCCAAGCAGACTTAAAGCACTGCTACACACCCTGCTGTTCCTCAACATCCTGCCTATACACCCACGCTCCAGGCAGTTTCTCTTTCCAAGAAACTGTGGATCGCAGTTGTTGGGAAAGCAAAATAGTGAAAATCAAACCAATATTTCATTATATACATATATATATATAGTGAAAAAGAGGCTGACAGCACATACATATATATATATATGCATATGTATATGTTGTCAGACTCTTTTTCACACTGCCTTGTCAATGCTGCACTGATATGTGGTCACAGAACCTGCCTAGTCCAAGGCTGGACACAGCCCTAAAGGAAAGGCTGAATTTTCCATCACGTTTTGGTGGGTTGGTTTTGTTTGGTTTTGGTGTTGTTTTTTGGTTGGGTTTTTTTTTTTTTTTTTGGAAATTGCAAGTTTTATTAATGACTAAAATATTTGGGACTCAAGCCTGGACAACTAACAAAGTGGGATGTCTTCTCATCACTGTAGAAGCAGACAAGATTTTTAAGCCGGCTAGTTTTTTAAAAATTAACATTCATATTTTTGTTTAAAACAAAATGCCAGATTATGAGCCATAACTAGGCTGACAGTATTTCTCTGGATTGTAATGGCAAAGAATCAAGGTAATACTAATTACGCTACTCTTCTCAAAACTTAAAGTACAAATAATTGCTGCAGACAAAACAGATGAAAACAAAGAGAATACTCCTTTCCCATTAAACTGAGGTCAAGCCTCAGAGTATTTCATAGAGCTGTACAGGGAATGGATCTTTATGCTATCCAAAGATTTTAGTAATTTTTAAAAATTTCTACCCTAAATTGAGACAAATATCTGAAAAAAACGTTCACATTCTCATAAGATCTTAAATAACTCAGTCATTTATAAAGAATAGCAAATACTTTATATACTACTAGCCTCTTTCACCGAGTGACAGCTTCAACGTAACCTTTTTATTTATCCATTTTGAAAATGGAGAAACAAGATGATTTGGAAACCTAATGATACGGGGGTTTGGGGGCTTTTTTGAGAAACACACAAAACTGTCTTAAAATCAGCTTTCATGTCATCAATAAATCCCACTGCAATGATACCCAATCCAAAAGCACAGTTTTGGAAATGCATAAACAGTTTTGGTGCCTTATCTGTAGGAGAGCAGAGAAACCTCTTACTTTGCCTCAAAACCATTTAAAGGTAGAACTTTTTTCAACCTACTGCCTCCATACTAGTAAAACAAACATCACTCAGAGCTCTGATCCTGGGGAATGCTCCTCACTAAAGGCAGCTTTCTCTTATGTTTTGTGCTCACCTAAGGAAAGAAATACTCTGCACAACCAGTTCCTCCAAGAGTGACAGAAGACCCCAGCAGCTGGGGAAGGAAAGCCAGCCTGCATCTGTTCAGACTCTGAATAGAAAAAGCAATTTTCAGTCCCTGTCATCTGACACCTCTTGCCATCACTACATTTGCTTTGTATTTTAAATAGAACATGGTTAATGAACATACTTTCCACTACTCCACTCAACTGACAGTTTAACTCCTTGGGATCAAGGCTAAATTCCCAGAGGAAGGTCAAGATGTGAATCACCAGTCCTTGGTACGCAGCACTAGATACAGCAACTGGCATGGGGAGCAGGCAGCCTACAAAACTGAGGTGGAAATGTCAGAAGGATTGAGGAGAGATGGTCACTGGCTCCAATTCTGCTCTTGGCAGAGGCTGTATTCATTCAGTTAGCCACTATCACACATCTCCACAGCTGCTTAGCCAAGAAACCTCTTGAAGAACAGGATTCATGGGCACAGAGCAGAATGGATTTCAGACAGCAGGGAACTGCAAGAGGAGCACCGTCTCTCAATCTAGCACTGCTCAAGGATCCAGGTCCCCGTCTAGGAAAAGGCAGAGGCTGTTTTCTACTACGCACAGTGCTTTTCTCTGAAGGTATTCTAGACCCAAAAGTGGCAACCACGTTATCAACAGAAAGACCTCTTATATGTAGGAGCTCAGTATAAGAAACACAGATGCTATTCTTAAAAAGAAAAACTGTTTCTGCACTCTATCAACATTCTCCCTAGTCTTGGGCTGTATTTTAATTTATTTTAGAAGAATGGTTTCCAGACCAGTGATCAGTGCAGCTCTGTGCAGAAACAGACACCATATGGACAGAAAGGGGCATTTATCCAGGACAACAAAGCACAGCAGGTCAGGTGTGCCTGATGTGTCAAGAGTTGTTTACTGGTCTTACGGCACCAGTGTTGAACACAGTGAGCTCCACTCACTGCCCCAAACTCATCTGGGCAAAGGTTGTTCAGACATGTCTCCTCAAAACCTTCTCTGTGCAGCTCTCTTTTCTCATTTCCAGGAGCTGCCAGACACTGGTCGTTTCTCCCTCCCACCTACAGACCAAGAAACTGAGGAAGCACAACATGCTATAACATGACCCGGGTCCTTCACACAGATCTGCTAGCCCCTGACCCTCATGGCACAAGGGCAAACCCAGGAGAGGAAAGTTTAGCAAAGACATCCTCTTACTGGCAGGCAAACTTGACTGTTCACATCACCAAGACCTCTCAGCCTTCATATCTGTCTTCTTTACATTAGTACTGAGGTATTTTTAAAAAGCCACTGCACACGCAACACTCCTGTCTGAACAAACTCCACAAATGTAACCTTCCCAGTGAAGTAAACTTGCTTCAACAGCATTTTCCTTTTTCACATAGCTCCCCTCTTATGGCACTGCATACCATTCTTACAAGAACAATTGTTCCACTTCAGCATGTTTTCAACCAAATCTCAGACCCTAAACACAACACATTTAAGCACCCTTCTTCCAAGTTGTCCCAGTTTTGCTTGCAGGTGTCTAGAACTGGGTGGAGCTTGGAGGCAAGTGGGCGTGACCAGGTTGCTATTCTATACCACTCAAATCATGCCGGGGGGGAAAAAAAAGGTGAACATGTGCCATTTTGTTCTGTTTCTTCCTCAGAGAAATTGCCAATGACCAGCACTCTGGACTCTGCCTCTGTTTAAATCACCCACTCTTTTGTATACTTTTGTTACTAATACTGTTGCTGTTACTGTTAATTTTTCATCCTATTGTTTTTATCTCAATCCATAGTGTCTGCCTTTGTCCCTCTCTGACCAGAGGGGGCAGGGGGAGGGAAGCAGCTTATTTGGAATTTAATTCCCAGCTGGTTTTAAACCACCACACAAGTACTATCTTA
>VZTH01006180.1:100426-166997 GCA_013397815.1 Aleadryas rufinucha
TCTCTGTGCAGCTCTCTTTTCTCATTTCCAGGAGCTGCCAGACACTGGTCGTTTCTCCCTCCCACCTACAGACCAAGAAACTGAGGAAGCACAACATGCTATAACATGACCCGGGTCCTTCACACAGATCTGCTAGCCCCTGACCCTCATGGCACAAGGGCAAACCCAGGAGAGGAAAGTTTAGCAAAGACATCCTCTTACTGGCAGGCAAACTTGACTGTTCACATCACCAAGACCTCTCAGCCTTCATATCTGTCTTCTTTACATTAGTACTGAGGTATTTTTAAAAAGCCACTGTACACGCAACACTCCTGTCTGAACAAACTCCACAAATGTAACCTTCCCAGTGAAGTAAACTTGCTTCAACAGCATTTTCCTTTTTCACATAGCTCCCCTCTTATGGCACTGCATACCATTCTTACAAGAACAATTGTTCCACTTCAGCATGTTTTCAACCAAATCTCAGACCCTAAACACAACACATTTAAGCACCCTTCTTCCAAGTTGTCCCAGTTTTGCTTGCAGGTGTCTAGAACTGGGTGGAGCTTGGAGGCAAGTGGGCGTGACCAGGTTGCTATTCTATACCACTCAAATCATGCCGGGGGGGAAAAAAAAGGTGAACATGTGCCATTTTGTTCTGTTTCTTCCTCAGAGAAATTGCCAATGACCAGCACTCTGGACTCTGCCTCTGTTTAAATCACCCACTCTTTTGTATACTTTTGTTACTAATACTGTTGCTGTTACTGTTAATTTCTCATCCTATTGTTTTTATCTCAATCCATAGTGTCTGCCTTTGTCCCTCTCTGACCAGAGGGGGCAGGGGGAGGGAAGCAGCTTATTTGGAATTTAATTCCCAGCTGGTTTTAAACCACCACACAAGTACTATCTTATCATCAATGCAATCCTCCCGCAGATTTAAATCTATTCCCTTCTTATTCCAGGGAGGTTGACTTTTACAGGGATACACGGAAGTGCTCAAGCATTTAACACAGAAAAGATACTTCTTTACTAACCTGTTATTTCTCATTTATTTTATAACAAAAAAATGCAATACTTTCATTTACCCAGGCACTTACATCTACTTCAAAATGAAGTATCAAATGTTGCTGAAAATATCAAATTTCACACACATCTACCTTCAAGACTAATTGGCACAGTACATATCAGACCATGGTTTATTACAGCATTAAACTGAATTTTCCATTATCAAAATCTGTGGTTTGGGAGGATGGTATAGATTAGTTAATAAACTATCATTTCTCCACCAATGTAGCAATAATGGGTAGCAGCACTCCTAAATCAAACTGTTTGTTGTAAAAGAAAGGCTATTGCCAACCCTCTGGAAAAGCCTTGCACTAAGAAATGAATGAGGCAGATTGATAAAAGAAATAAAAAACATCTGTGTATTTCCTCAGCAGCATGAAACATATTTCAAGAGGGATTATTCACACTGGTTAAAAGAAACAGCAATGGTAATAGTTATTTGCGATTATACTTTTAAACAGAAAAATTCACTTTCACCATGTCTCCATAGTTCACATGCATCATTTATTTTGTTGGAGAGTACAGTTTTATTCTGGATGAAAGGCATTTAGGCACAGAGAAATGTCACAGGGTGAATTGCAGCCAGTGGCTGAAAGGAATGTGGCTCCTGTTCAACCTCACAAACATCCTTTGAAGCTCACTTCATGGCCTCTTCATGGTCTTGTGAGTAAAACCGGTCAATGAGGAGCACATTAAGAGAGGGACCAGGACAGGGAGACAGCACAAAGTCTTGAGAAAGCCAATGGTAAAAGCACCGCACAGTGGCTCTGCAGTTATGTTCTCCATAGCCACCTGGAACACTTCTCCTTGGTGTGCTTTTCTCTGTGCTGACTTTTTCCTTCTCACCTCCCCGTTGTCTACCAGGCAGAAAAATGAACTGACTGTTGTGCCTTTGGTCTACATCAGAGCATGTAGGTTGGAACAATTTCCAACCTCTTTTGATCTTACCTAGCAGGACAGGGCTATGTAGCATGGGTCACGTCCATTTTCCATGGAGGCAGACCCTTAAGAAAACCAAAAGTGAGGAGGAGTGCTTAACATGCTTCTACCTTACCAAGTCTGGCCACTCTAGAGGTCTTTTTTCCATGGCTCTGCTACAAGAATCAAGAAATCAAAAGTAAACTCCATGCATCACATGGAATAAGAAGCATAAATGTCTCTCTTGTGGTTGCCATGAGCTTTGTGAAGCAGGCTTCGATGTGAAAATGTGAAGAAACAAATAATTCGTTAATAATTAACCGATAATTATAGGCACCTATAATTCGTTACAGTTGAGGAAAAAAAGGTCTCATGCACTTAAGCCAATCACATTTTGAGGGTTTTGGTCTTGCAACTTGATTCACACTTCATGCAGATTTGCAGTTGGCAGCCACAGAATGCTTGCACTGAAGGGAAGGCCTTGCAATACAACCCATCTAAAAAAAGAGTTCCCTTTCGTGATAAAAGTGTTATTGAATTCAAAGTGCTTCTGTAACTAGCAGAGCTGCACAAGCTCCTTTTAAAAAATCTCAACAGCATGGCCATGCTTAACTTTTCATGGCTGGATATAAAGGAAGAGAAAATAATGAAGAAACCCTGTAGTCAGGTATACCTCGTAGGAAGGTCGGTACAGCACGGAGTTCGCAACCTCAAGAAGTTTAACTTTGTTGTCACAGAAAAACCCATTGGATGTCTCCTTCAGTCACATCCTCTGCATACAGTGCATGACAGTGATTGTCTCTGCCCACAACTATGGTGAGGATGGTGGTATTTAATTTCCTAGAGCCTAACTAATTAGCCAGTCCTAAGAACCCTCATCCACCCTGCAGAACATTAAGTGTGTCTGGGGCCACCACTTGGTATTAAATGCTTGGAGCAGAGGGTGCAGAGAGCCTGTGAGACAATTTTAAAACTTTACATACACCTCCTTCCAGGTAAAAGGGATTAATTGCTTCCTATGCTTTTGTTACCCATTTTAGAATTCTTTTTCATTCAAGGAACAACAAGAACATTGTGTATGTTATCATGCTATATACACTTGAAACCATAGGCTGGGCTTCCTCTTAAGCTATTAGATTCCTCAGCTTTACCAACTCAGAGACACAAAACCAAAATAAGTTTTCCCTTTTATATTTCTAAGTATCAGCTCTCCAGACTATTTGCTCAGGAAGGCATTTTCTTTGGCTCCTTGTGACACAAAAACAGACATATTTTTTACTCCATGCTATACTGAGCACTACCATTTTACAAGCTGTTCCCCTTCATGCAAAAGGCAGTGCTTATTAACTGCCTCATTAGTTTAAAAAGTGGTTTCAGTTCAGAGTTTCTCATCTGTAACCATCCTGTCTATTTCAAAAGCTAAATCAGTTTCTAGAAGACAACAAATAAAACACTTCTGCCTTTGCTTAACTTACAAGGTTTCTTCTTGTCTGTCCCTTAGTCATTCAGGAGTGTATTCGATCTTCAGAGCAAAGGTTGATGCTCTTACTGTACCTCTTGCTCACCTCTGATGGAATAAAAACCAGCAGTTAATTAATTGCACATATGTATGGTATGAAGGCCACACAGCAAGGACACATTTTCATAAGAGCAGGACTTGTTTACCCTCTTAACAAGTCTGCTAAGGCTGTGAAACTAGGCATTGCAAGGAAGGCAGGCCAGTACCTACACAAGCTGAGTACAGCCCCACAATCACAAAGGAGCCTTGCTAATCACCCCAGTAGGAATATAGCCACCCCAGCATACCTTCCTACATTTTCTGAGCTCAACACCTACCCCTGGGCAAGGGTGATGCTTGCCTAATTCACGTTCTTGAAAGCAGCAAAGCAATCCTTCTTTCCTCAGTGTAGATTAAACCCATTACATTAATTTACACAGTTCAGTAATTGCTTGCATCATGTTATTACTGCCAAATTTAGTGCTACTTTCTTAGACACAGACAAATTCTCTCTCAACCCCTTGCTAAATGGGGGATTAAGAAAACATACTTTTCTATTTGCCTGAACTAATAGGTCCAGCCACAGCTGATAAACATCTACTGGTCTCAGTATCTAACACAATTATTGCAAAACATGGGAATGAGTCCATACCATGAAGGACACCTTAAACACACACCTCTCAATCTCCTTTCACACCACCAACTCATAGGTAAGGGCTATTTAGGTAAGGGCTGACACAAACTGGCTTTCAGCCGAAAACCTGTGAAGGAAATACTGAGTAGCTCATTAGAGCTACTGTATCCAAACCCCCAGTGATTGGTACATGAAATGATACATATGTATTCTACACATTAAAAAAATAAAAGTGTTAAAAGAGCAGCAAAGCTACAGAATTTGGGATCAGGAAACCCTAGCTTCAAAGTTACTTGGCACTTCTGAAGAAAAAGTAGTTCATGAGGGCTGATCTCAGTGCTGTCTTTATCATTTGAGCTCTGTTAAATCAGCCAAACAGAGCAGCTTTCTCCTAAATACCAAACCAGTAACAAACATGAAGTTTGAAACTGTAAGCATCGATACTGCTTGAACAGAGATGCTGTAAAACACTATTAGACGTATCTAATACCACAACACAGGATGTTGCTCATTTTGATTCTGATACAATAAAAAGTACAGAAGTATAATTTCATCCTAACACAACTATTGCACTTATTACACATCAAGGGAGTAGTCCTTTTCTGGGAGATAATGTCTTACTTGCGCAGCCCTGTTTCATGCAATGCTTTCAACCTTCAGCAACACCTTAAGTATATTCATGTCTGCTGCGTTCAGCAAGTGCCTTTATGTGCCTTTTATGTTCACAAACTGCTGCTCTGATCTATGTTGCTCAAAAATCAAGTGCATTTTTAATGGTCGGCAGCTGATTTACATAGGACAAAACTGATCAAGAGACAAACTTCACTGATAATTTGAATTCTTCGTAGCCCTCCTTGAGAGCTTTTACCCTGTGCCACATGCCAAAGTAAACACAAACTGATGCACACCTGAGTAGCTGAAGCTTCTTTCTTTGGTATCAGAGTTAACAAATTCTCCCCAGAGAGGAAACCAGGACTTCAGTCTGTAACTTCTATCTTTACTGGGAGTGCTCCCTGAAACTACTGCTCTTCTTGAGCTTTGGTAGAAGTGATTTTGAAATAATTTACTGAGCAACTCATACAGTCAAGCTCCAAATTGGCACTGCTGCATGCTGAAAACGGCTGACAGCTATCTAACTAACAGACAAAGATATGCCTGCATGGGCCAGCATCCTAGACTGGCAACCCTTTTAAAACATGTTAGTTTGAGGTTTCATGTTGGAAGACTCAGGGAAAACAAAATCCATCCCATGGTGAGATACCACCTGCCACCATCACCTTCAGACCTGTCAAGTCTCATTCTCAGCTCATGAGACTCCCATACTTGACTCCCACATGCCTCTTTCTGCTGATTCCAGCTTATGCTGGACCTCACACGCAGGCCTTGGAGGGCTGTGGGATCTCTCTGGTGCTCCTCAGCATATGCTGAAGGAGATGACTCTCCTGCCAGCTGTGTGCCTATATGCTACATGTGGTCAGAGAGTGAGAGCACAGTTGGGGTGCTCTGCCAGGATGGAGGAACAAGAGCTGGTTACCAGGAGCCCATGCCCACTTGAAGACATGACTATTAGCTGCTGCTTGTCTCTGTCTGTCACACTGTCTCCCACCCACACGACTGACACTGTGTGACCCCATGCAAAGGCACACTAAAGAGAGTCACATATCAAGGGGGAAGTAAGCTGAGAGCTTTGCATCTTATTCTAGCTCTCCCTGCACTATAATGCCAACATTAAAAAGTTGGACAAAGAACATGGAGGTCCCCTGACAGGCACACATGCTAAATTGGCACTGTATTCTTCTTGAAAAAAGACAGCACATCAGCTTTAAATAACCTACTCAGAAACCAAACCTCTAGGCTATTCATATCACGAATGTCAGACATGAACAGTTGGACTCACTCTTTGCAACACAGACTGAAAGTCTGAAAAGGAAATAAAGGGCTTCATGAGAGGGGCCAGTGCTGTCCCTTGTTGTGTTTTCAAAACCTCTGGTCAGATCCTGCAGCTTGGCCTTACAGGCAGCATCACCACCACATGTGGCAAAACAGAGGAACACAGGTAACCAGGCAGTTTGAGCAGGAGCTTCCATCACCCAGATACAGAGACAGCCATCACAAATCACCCTCAGAGCTGGGACATGGAGGCAACAGCTGTGAGGGGAGCTGCTCAGAATGACTGATCATTCAAGAAGAACATATCTATAGGCAGATCTTCCACTTCAGATTTGTACCTTGGATAGCAAACATTCAAAGGCAAGCACATGACAATAAAGCTCTGAGAAAAATTAGGACAGTCCCATCCAAGGGCTACATTAACTGGTAGTTTTTCACATTAAGTTGTCTGTTATCAAAATAAAATCCAACATGCCTATCCCTGGAGGAGAACACCCTTCCACAGCAACAGATGCTGCTGCAGACATAATAGGACTAATGATATCCCATCTTAAGAATACACATGGAAAGCTGCAGGTGAATTATTTGACAGAAAAAATGCATACAATGAGACTTGTTTGCTCAATTCTTTTAAAAGTTCTTTTACTCTGCAGTGGGAATGAAAGACTGCAAAAATTATCTCTTCTTAAAAACAGATAATTCTTTTTATATGGCTCTTCTTACCTGAACACATTTGTATACAGTCTTCATGTCTGGAGAATACATGTTTCTCAGATGAACATTAAGTTTGACAAAAACCAACCCAATTTTCATTTGAACCTGTCTTACCCACAGAGCTCTGAACACTTTTTCTCCAGGTAATGTACAACTCCTTTATTTGCTAACTTGGTATCTAGCAAGGCCACGTGCATTTTTTTTCAGCAAGATAATGCTTTAAATTACATTCACTGTAGTAAACAGGTTAGACATTGTTCACAGCAAAGCAGACACTGAAGAGAATGCAGATCCTTTCCAGCTGCAGCAATGACTTACTAACACTGGAAATAAAGAAAAAAACAACCATAAGTGCATGACTGAGAAGAGACTGCTCAACCAATTCATAGCAAAGCCCAAATGTCACAAAGTCCTCGGGTCAGGGCTGTACACATTATACAGGAGCCCTCTGACTTGGTGTCTTTACATTACACTGGCAACAGTTCTAACACCAGAGGAGTGGATATTGCTACTTCTGGGTATGACGGGTGTCACAGTGTTTATCACAGAGTAAGAGAGATCTGTGCAGTTTGGAGTGTCAAAGGAAAAAGTCTGCCACTAACCTAGCAGCGGAGAACTACTAATTTGGGAAAATTTACACCCAATAAGCTAGGGCAAACTGTATCCTCTCCTGAGCCATCTGTACCAGAGTTCAGGAAGGAGGGACAGGCGATGTACTGGTATGGGAGATGACCATAACAAAGAGAAAGCATCACCACGAAGGGTGGAAAATAAGAATTAGAGATTCAGCCTGTGACTATGCCTCCAGGAACAGAGGTACAGGGACCAGACAGGGCTAGGAAGGAGTACAGTACTGTCACTTAACCCTGGCTCTGCTGTGTCTCTGTAAAGACCCATTAGGCTGTTGCAAGAAAAGCACAATCCTGAACTGGAAACAGCATCTGTAAGAAGCAACAATGCATTTGCACTCTCTGTCCTGCTGTAGTATCTACTTCTACTCTGTTTTCTGCAAGCACATTAAAAAGGAAAAAAATTGTTCTTAATGTCCTATTTTTTGTAGCCATCCTTCTTTCCCAAGGAATACCAAATGTCAATCTGATTGCCACTGTCTGTTTAAGGTATTTCCTGATCCCAGAAACTGCTCCTTGAAGCCTGGATGAAGTTTACTTTTCTGTGGCCTAGGACAAGATCTACCATCTCTCAGCTCCGTTATAGTGCATAGGTGCATATGTGATGGGATATGTCCTGCCAGATTTTCTTGCTACAACAAAGCTACCAAGACTGTAATTTGGGTGACCCGGCATCCCTGGGAATGCAAATCTCCCAGTCAGCCTCCTGCTTGCTAACAGACTTATGACCAAGATGCTTGGCTTACCCAGGAGCCTACACCAGCTTAAGGAAGGCACTTTCCAGGAGGCTCTACCTGACAGGACTTCATAAGCATAGCCAAATTTTACCTCTGGACATCCAAGTTCTGTAATTCTCCACAATCTCCTTTTTACTTCTTCCCTGTCAACTGCTCCTGCATGGTTCCCTCCTGCCTACTCTGATATAATAATATGAGATCAGACTCCCAAACGAAAAAGCAGGACAAGTTTCCAGGGTGCAACTGGTTTAGTAATGCAGATGCTTCTGTCTGTAAGTACAGACAGCTCTGTGTATTGCCAATGTGTCACACTGAAAACACCATCCCTTGTCGAGAGGCACAGCTGCTTTCAGACAGACCTATCCATAGGAATAGCTATTCCTGTAGTGCCATCTCCTGGCTTAGGGTGTACGAACACAGTAGCCAAAAATATTTTTTATACACGTTAAACAACTTTACAACAGGTTTAGACGATGGATCAATATAGAAAACCATCCAAACCACAGGCATTCTTTCAATGGATTTTGTACAGTTCACTCCCAATAAAATATTAGTTTAAAATGATGGAGTTTTGAAAAATATCCTCTGGTCCAATCTGCTTTGCACTTTGAGCCTTTTCAGCATTTGTTTTATTTCTCAACAAACATCAAGGTTCAAAACTTCCTTTTTGCTTAAATTTTTTGTGCCATCTTATGACTCCAGAGAGTCTCCAGAGTATGACCCTAGCTGAGAGTTCCACAACACCACACAGGAAGTGAGGGAAGTATGTAAAACCCCAATTATGAGAACTGTATATAATTTTAACCCCATATTTAATGATGATTGGTAACATGCATTTTCTAGATATCAGATCTAGTTATCAGATCTCTACAGCACATCCAGTTATGTCTATCAGTTTGTAGGTCAGGGTATTTTTGGTAAAAGAAGCTGATAGCAGCTCCTTTCTTGGTGAAAGATACCCATTTATAGCTCAAAACTCTCCCAAAAGGGCTGACTTGGGAGAGTATCCTCTGTCAGGACTATGCCCCGTGTAGCAGGGTGACCTCAGGAGCCAAAGGGATGAAGAACTATAAGCAGACTATTAAATCTTTATCCATCTCCCCACCTCCAGTGGTCTGCTCTTCCTTAAAGTAATGTCTGCTCTGATATCGAGTCCCCCCAAGATGTGAATAACTGTTTGAGTAAAACTTTGAATGATTTTTTTTTTTTTTTAAGTTGTTAATCAGCACAGTTCATGAGCATTGCAGTAACTGGGGGAAAGGTCATTCTGGCAGTGGGAGATTGTGACCACTGACTCATTGACCACCTACTCAAAATAGACTCCAGACTCAAACAGAGGGAAGAACTGCACATGAGGACTAATTTGCATGAGAAGTGAGAGATATAACAAAAAGCAAACAGGGGGTTGAGTACTAATTAATAAAGAGGTTATGTAATAAAATGTATGCCTTTGTCTATTAAAGTCTATAAATACTGTCAAGCTTTGATGAACGGGGAGCTAGCCTTTCATGGGTTAACACCTAGCTCCCTACTTTGTGCAAGCTAGAATAAAAAAATTAGAAATACCTTGCCTCAGTGTGTGAATTGGTGCTGTGCGATGGGTAACATTCAGAACACCTCTCTCCTTTGGAAAGCTCCTGCACACGATAATCTTAAACCGCCTAATTTAGAGAACCAGCACTCAAAATGAAAAGGAAAGAAAAAGAAAAAAAAAACAAAAAGGAAAAAAGAAAAAGCACACGCACACATACATTACATCCCCCCCCCCAAAAAAAAAAAAAAAAAAGCGTGTTAAATTATTTTGGTGCGCAGGTTCTGCAAATCAAAACCCATTGACACCAGGAGGACCTGGCCCGCGAAGGCAAAATGGCCAAAAGGCCCAATGATGGGCACCCCTCAGAGGAGGCGGCTCAGATTCCAGCCATGCCGCCCTGGGATGGGTGACAGCCCCTTTCCTGAAAGCTCTGAAAGGAGGAGGACGGAGCCATGGCCAAGAGGGTCCTCCCTCACGCCGGGTGCCATCACACGAGCCGCCTTCAGAGCACAACCCCTTCGTCCGGCTGTCACCTTTGCTCCCGCTCCCCTCCATGACGCGATTGCAAAGCTACATTAGAAAAATATTAATTATACAGCTGTTTCACCATAGGCCCGCCTCCAGCCCAGAGGAGATTTACAGCCGTAGATAGGCGGGCACAAGGATAACTCACGGGGCTCCGGCAGCAGTGCCGCCCTGTCCCGTCCCGCCCTGTCCCGTAAGATGGCGGCTTGGCTGCTCCGCCTGCGCGGTCTCCTACGGGCCGCCGGCTCCCGGCCCTTCTCCGCCCAGCCCAGGTGAGCGGAACCGGCCGTGGTGGGCAGCGCTGGGGCGGAAGGCACCGATCCGTGAGGGTGGGTGAGCGCCTCTGGGCTTGGGTTCTGTAGAGACCGAGATGAATGTCTTTGCCCACCTGCTTGGGGGTGTGTGTGTGCGGGCTGATGGGGCTGTCTGTGTGTGCCACTCTGTGTGGATGTGTGTGTGTTTGGAGGCTGTGGGTGCATGTGGTCTGAATACGCGTACCGGGAGGGTTGCAGGCGCTCTGTGTGCACATATGTGCGTGTGCGCGCCGCCGGGCCCCCTTCGCGGGAGGCAGCTGGGGCTGGGCGAGCCGTCCCCGAGCCGCGCGGGCCCGGGAGCCCCAGCGCATCCATCCCCGTGATCTTCCGACCTTTGCTCCACTTCCCGGGAACAGCGACTCCCGTGCTGGCAGCAGGTGACAGCCGGGCGCGTCCTTGCCCGGGCACCGCGTTCCCCCGTGGCAGCAGTGCTCGGGCTCGGGGGCTGGGGGGAGCAGAAAGGCAGGAGTGGAATCACACCTTCCCAGACCTTCGAGTTGTCTCTCCCAGGACTGTCGTTGAGAATAAGGGAGCAGCCAGGCCTTTCCTTGTGTGACATGTGGGGTGTGAGCCCCAATTAAACAAAAGGGTGGGCTTAAATAAAGCTCACCATCATCTTAAACAGCTTTAAAAATAAGGTGGCGCTTTTGAAAGAGTCACTGTGCGCCTAGCTTTGAGGGTACAAAATACTCAACAAGCAAGTTGCTGTGTCCCGTTTTTTCCAAATGTTATTAGAAGTAAATATAGTCTGTTGTAGGGGGATTATTTCACTGGCAGAGCCTGAGTAACTACATGTGGTAGTAAATAAAGACTTGTGTTTCTATAGCAGAGTAAATAAGCGTGGGCTCAGCTGAGTTCTGTAGGACTGCACACATTTGATGTGTGGAGGAACTGAGAGATTAACAAAATAGTTTGAGAAAGGAAAAGTGAATGCCTCTTCCATGTGCTCAGCTCTGTACTTAAAGTTTCTGATGTTTCATGGCAATACAATAAAAGCAAGTCAAAGAATCCAATGCGCAAATATATGAAGTGAATTTTCATTTCAGCCTTAAAGTAGTATGTCATCCTTGATGCTCCAAACCCCTACAAAAGCTTTATAAACCCTTCTTTCTTATTTTGTAATTATACTTTACTTGTGCGGTTTCTACTACTGACATTCACCACTATTTCAGTTTTTATTTTTTTTGTTAAAGCATCATTTTGTTTTTACATATGTTTTCATTGGGACAACTTTATTCTTTTACCTATATATGTGTTGTTATTGTTTTTATTTATCTGAAGTGTTAAGGACAAACCAGCCTTGCTTTACGTCCATTAATAGTCCAATGGAGTGCAGTGTATGTTAGTTCTTTGTATTTATCATGGGTGTCCTTTAGACCTAATGGTGTGCCAGAGCTGGGATGTGAACTATGTTTAGTAACCCGGGTGTTTCCTCCCTTTTAAAAGGGTCATGCAAATAGGGTGCCTGTGTCCTAAGAGATGCATTAATTTGTCTTTTTTTAGTCCTCTGCAAACAGAACAGCATGGCACAAGGCGCCTGGAACCATCTTCTGCTAAAACTTTGCTTGATATAGGCACTCGGAGGATCTTCTCATCAGAGCATGATATCTTCAGAGAGAGTGCCAGGAAGTTCTTTCAGGAAGAAGTACTGCCTTTTCACACAGAGTAAGATGACCTCTTAAACGTTTTGGTTTGCCAATATTCATTTTTCCCCAAAATGCTGTTTTGCGGTGTTACTCCTGATACAATAGGATATATAAATTTAGCAAATTAAAAGAAACTTGTGAAAGTCATGCATGAAGGAAAATCACACGTAATTAAAATTGAATGCATCCTTTGCGCTCCAGTGTAGGCAATCTGGCATCCGCGGCTTGGGCCCATGAGCAGACAAATGCAGTTTGCAGAGTTGCAGCAAAGTTTCCCTGCCTGTAGGATTAACTGACACAGATGGTTTTGGGGTAGAGCTGGGGGACAGTTCAGTTCCCACACTATTGGGGAATAGTTACTGAAAAAGGCTTTGATCATGTGTCTAGGTTACTGTCTCTCTTGCAATAGATTTTGTAGCTACATAAAATACATATAGCATGGTGAGGTGAATCATGTATTACCAAGAAACTTGCACAAAACATCTTTGTTTGAATTTCTTTATTTTTTGTTTCTGTGGAAATATGTGCATTTTCTGTACAAAGTGTTGTAATTCCACTGAACTAGACTGGAGGGTGGTTTTAGCCCTTATTTTAGCCATATCCAATCACATTGTAGTGGTGGATAGGAAAGAAATTAACTCAGGATATGGTTTTGAACCAAAAGTGTCAAGCTGTAGTAGTGTCTTAAGCAATTACTAGTTTACTTGAAGTGAAAACACCAAGGGGTAGTGAAGGGCTTATTCTGAAATTGCCCTGCTAGGTGAGAGTATCCTGATACAGCTCAAGTGTGTATCCACAAGCAGCTGAGGTGCCTCAGTTGAGTGGGTGGAGTGTCATGGCTCTGGGGCAGGAATGAGCAGCAGGAGGCTTACAGCAGAGTTGGTGACAGCTTTTTTTTTTTTATCCTCAAACCACAGCCTCATACTAGTATGCTTTTCCACTGTACAGTCATATTCTGTCCATAAAACCAGATTTTTCCCTTATTTTGTGTTAGAAGGACTTCCAGGGCAGGTTTGTGTACATGTATTGGCTCTGCTTGAGGTTGCTGAAAATCCTATTTGCCTTCTTGCTGACACAACAATTTCTTGGGGAGGCTGGATCAAGTTGAACTTGTATTCTTGCATCACTTCAGTGACCGATGAACCACTGTTCTCACACCTCTGAAGTAAACAAGGAGGCTTCAGGCACAGTATATTAATTATCTGGGCTAAGGTGAAGAGACAAATGTAGCAAGAGTGAATGCAATTTTGGATTATTTTGAGGAGGAGAAGCTTTGGTTCTGGATGAAGTAGAGACAGGAATGTCCCTGAAAGTGGGGATCAGAGGCAAAGCAAAGATGGTAAAAAGAGACTTAAGATTTCCAGTGTAGGAGCAAAAGCTCTGTGAACTAACTTAAATACTGGAATGTCTTGCCCAGAGAAGCTGTGGCTGCCCCATCCCTGGGGGTGTCCAAGGCCAGGTTGGATGGGGCTTGGAGCAACCTGGGATAGTGAACCTGGGATAGTGGCAGGTGTCCCTGCCCATGGTAGGGGGTCAGAACTGGATGAGCTTTAAGGTCCCTTCCAATCCAAACCATTCTGTGATTCTCGAAGCATGTGATATATGTAGGATAAGATACTTGATTAACTGTGGGTAAACAGCTATGGTATAGCTCTGCTGCACACAGGTGCATCACAGGAATGTTTCTGATGTAATCTGTTTACCACATAATTTTAAAATTGTGGCATTAAAAAAAAAGGCTTTAAAAAAAAGAAAACCTGGACCATTAATGGCCATCCAGCGTTCTACTGAGTTGGCAAACCCCATAAAGAGGCACTAATTTTCCAAGATGATTCCTGTGGTGTTAAAGTTTGCAAACTGTCAGCAGACAAGCCTCAACTATCTATTTACACAAACTTGAAAGTACCTTAAAGCAGTAATTTACCAAGGTACAGTACTGACTCGTAAGAAGTGCACACGGACAGATTTTTATACAAAACTGACTAATATGGCATAATTTGATTCTGATAAGGCATTTTTCATTGGTAGAGTTGAAGTCTTTCACAAAAGATACTGATGTGTTATACTCATTTTGTATGTGGGTAAATGTACATTTGTAAGTGGGATGTCAGGAGGATAAAGACCTGCCTGTAATGATCCAGATGGTTGGGGGCTAAATTGCCTAAATCCCAGTCTGGTATAAGAGTCATAACAAGTCTTAATGAAATCCTGCCAGGTTACACATTGGAAGCAGGAGTTCAAACTTGTTTTACAGTTGGTGTCCCTGTAATGCCAGTGGCATCTGTGGACTTGAAGATTAGAAACCCTGTGATTAAGCCGCTGCTTCTTGGCTGTGACATATAGTTGTCTGTCTGTGTACCTTCACACTGTCTGTTGGTGTTACAGTGTGAGGCAGCAGCCATGGCAGATAAACAGTAGCACATGAGGGGTTCAGTGTGTGACCCTGATTTTGTGTTCGTTTTGCAGATGGGAGAAGGATGGCCAAGTGAGCAGGGAGCTCTGGGAAAAAGCTGGACAGCAGGGTTTGCTGGGTGTTGCTATCGCTGAAAAACATGGAGGCATCGGAGCGGATATTCTCTCTTCAGCCATCGTCTGGGAGGAGCAGTGAGTACTAGATGCTTCAGGAAGAATTTCAGGGATGATGTTGTTTGTGACTGTATTTTTTTTCCATAAGTTATCCTCATTATGGACTACATTTGCTTACAGAAAATGATGCTGTCTTTCCTGTGGAAAGGATAGTTTAGATATATGTAAATCTCTCCTGTTTTAAGTATTCTGGATCATTGTTCGAGTGACAAGTGTCATTATGCTTCACTGGCTTTGTGACTGGGGAAAGCATTATTTTTAGCCTGGTAGGTTATGTACCCATTTGCCTGTGAAATTACATTCTGTAAATAATGGTAAAAGTGCCAGAAGATCTCTGAGACTTCTGTGTTGTGGGGTTTTCTTCATTATTGGGTCTGTTTTGTAACAGTGCAAGTTCAGTGTTCAAGTCTTTGTAGTACATTTTTCTGAACTTCCCCCCTCCCATTTTTTTCCAGGATGTATGTTAACTGTACAGGCCCAGGGTTCAGCCTTCATTCAGATATAGTCATGCCCTACATTGCAAACTATGGCTCTGAAGAACAGATTAAACACTTTATCCCCCAAATGATTACAGGCAAGTGCATTGGAGCTATTGCCATGACAGAACCTGGGGCTGGCAGGTAAGCCAAATATTAAAACAATGGTCTTAACATTATTTGCTGTCTATTGATTTGTCAATGAAAAACGTTCTGAACCTCCTGGTTAGTTACTGTGTGGACTAGACTATCCTACATTATAGGTAAGACTCGAAAAACCTGTCATAGGTTATTTTATTACAGCTTTGTCATTTCAAGATAGCTCAGAATCCATTTCTGTATTGTCCTGCTGTGGGCAATTATGCTTTCTATTTGCTTTTGCAGTCTGAGTTTGTAGTTACCAACTTGCTTGTCATGTGAACATACTTATGAAGCATAGCCAGTGGGAAATTACATACCTTGGTAGAGAAGGCTTGGCTTTACTATTAGCTTTTTCTATGGAACAGAACACCTTGTTTTTCTTTCCTCTGAATCCTTTCAGAGAAATGTCCCTCCTTGCCCAGCACATGTTTGGAGCAGACACTGCTGATCTGACCAGTTTCCAAAAGAGAGAGGGACACTTGAAGTGTAAAACCTGTTGGTGTCATGTTTCTAGAAATGGTAGAAGTTGCTCATGGCTTTTCACAGAGCCTCCTGATAAGGATTGAGCATGTTTAGAGGATGTGGTTTTGTGTGGCATCTGTCGTCTGAGGCATACTGGTGTAAGTGGATGCTGACCTGTTGATGTCAGTGCTTGTATTACACCACCTCCCAGAAGCAGAGATGGGGAAATGGGACCTCACGCTCCTGTATGGTTGCGTAGATTTATCCTTTTCCACAGCGTGCTTGTGGGTTTCTGTTATGCTCAGCTATTTCATGATGTCTCACTATCCTCATCTGTTTTCATTGAGCCCATGCCTGGATGGTATAAAATCTCCCTTATTTTGTACTGGATAGAATTCAATATACAAATTGCAGCTTCCAGAACGGTTTTTTGAAGGACCTTTTGAATTTCATTTTAGTGACTTGCAGGGAGTACGGACATATGCAAAAAAGGATGGAAGTGACTGGATTCTCAATGGGAGTAAGGTAAGTGCACTGACATACATACTGCTCATAGGCTTTAGGAACTGAATGCATTTAGCACCACTCTCAGCATCTTCTCCTAATCCTTTTGGTTTGGGTTTTGTGTGTGGGTTATGTTGTAGGTGCGGTTTTTTGTTCCAGTTACTTTTTTATAGGTCTTGAGATATGTCTATTGCAGGCAATTTAAAAACTGATTGTTGGGAGGGCTTGTATAGGTTCTTTTTGTAGCTTTTAAATAACCCTATTAAAAGGCTTATTTTCCCTTAAACTGTGAAGAAAAGGGGGAAAAATGTGCTGTGTAGTATGAGGAGGATGGTTCTTAGTACTGATGTTTGACAAAAAAATATATACACTACTGCTGTGAAATCTTCTGTGGCCTGAGTAAAAACTTATGTTGCCACAATGGAAGCTGTGGAATCTTTATTCATGAGCTTGCTGGTTGTGTTAGAAAAAATCCAAAACAGCTGCATCAGATGCTCTGACTTGTCAAGCTGTGGCAAAGCACTTTTTTCATTACCATAATGAAAAACAAGAAGGCAGAAATAGTGTTGGAGTGTGGGTTCCACAGACCATTTTTTTAAAAGCTATGAAATGTCTTAATCTTCTTTTGTGCTGCTGCTGCTAACATAGTACTGATAGAGACTTCTGGTCTTGGCAGAATTTCAGTGGTGAGAACGTGTGCAAGCAAATACATATGCATAGGTGATAAAAAGGTGCTTATGCCGTTCATTTGAAGCCTAGCACGACAGAAAGCTTTCTTTTGCTGGACTTAAGATGGGTCCATTTGACAGGCTCATGAGTTGTTCTACAGGATAATAGTAAGCAGTTGTGACAAAAAGCCATTGATAGGTTTGAGTGTTATGCCTTACTAATTTAATTTCTAGACAAGAGAACGTCTGTTTATTAACATTTGATACTGTATTCCTTCTTTATCATAGGACAGACAAAAGAAACAGATCTGTGCACTCTTTAACTTCAGACTTCTGCCCCACACAATACTTCTCAAATTAATGTCTGCCTTGTTCCAAAACAATATCAAAAGCTTAAAATTCTTCTGGACACTTGATCCTTGCCTTTCAGTTCACCTGTGAAAGTGTCAATGTAATTTTTCTTTCTGCTTCTTGGTGATCTCTTGTAACCTCTATCCACCTTGTTTTATTCCAAGTTGCCTTTTTTTACAGGTGTTCATCACTAATGGTTGGATGAGTGATGTAGTGATTGTGGTTGCGGTTACAGACCGGGAGGCCCGATCCCCTGCTCATGGGATCAGCCTTTTTCTGGTGGAAAATGGAACAAAAGGCTTCATCAAAGGACGCAAACTGAACAAAATTGGCCTGAAAGCTCAAGTGAGTTCATACAACCTCTAATGCAATAGACTTGGAGAAAGTCTAAACCCACTTAATGCCTGGCAACTGCTAAATAAATATAAGGTGGAACTGTGGTGCTGTTCTAGCTGTTAGACTTTAGAACACAAACATGCAACATATGTATCCTGATTTTGTCTGTGGAAGTCCGAAGCATGTGATGTGGAAGGAGAGGCTGAGGAAGCTGGATGTGTTTATGCTGAAGAAGCCTGGAAGGACAGGATCTTACTTACTCTTAGCTATAGAGGTGGTAGGGCCTGATTCTTCTTTGAGGAGCAGAGTGAAAGGGAGAGTGGCAAAGGAGACAAGTTGCATTAAGGAAAATTCTTAGTAGGTAGTAGAGAAAAAAGTCCACGAGGAAAGTGGTTGGTTACTTGCACAGGGGCTTAGAGAAATCCTGGAGCCTTCATCTTTTGAGCTTTAGAAGGCTTAACTAGACAAGGCCCTCAGCTGATTGTTTTTCTGGAGCTGCTCTGAGTGGGGTGTAAACTAGATGACTTCTGGAGGATCCTTGCAGGCTAAATAATTCTGGGATTTCAACTTAAAGTGCACAATGGCAAGAAAAAAATAGGGCAAAATTAGTGTAATGAGATGAGAATGTCAGACTCTCAACTGTTGCGTTTCAAATCCTCTTAGGACACAGCAGAGCTGTTTTTTGAAGATGTGCGGTTGCCAGCCAGTGCCTTGCTTGGAAAAGAAAACAAAGGCTTCTACTATCTGATGGCAGAGCTCCCTCAGGTAAAAGGGATGTGAGTGTTTGTTGTCTGCAGGAAGAATACAGAGACAGTTTTTGTCATTAGTCCTGAAGATTACGTATTGTGATGAGCCACCTGGGTTGCTAAAGTGCCTTTGTAACACCCCAAAACATTTTTATGGGTTAAGCTCACAGGAGAAATGGCAACCAGATATTCTCAAGAGTCACAATTACACAAGTTTACTGGCAAAATAAAGAAAATCAAGGAACTTTGGCAAAGGATGTAGTGCAACATCCAATTAACATAAAACACTTACCACAGCATTAACTTAGACCTTTTAACTTAGCAACCTTTAAACCCATCCAATGTTACATTACCCAAAATGTTCCATGCTAAGAGAATTAGAAGAAGAAAGGGAGATAGATAGAAAAAATAGAGGAAAACACGCTTGTAACTACCAGCTCCCGAGTTCCAGTGATGATGAGGTAGAAACTCCAAGAGGCTGATATGGTCAAGACATGCTCCCCTTGTGGTCAGCCTTTTAAACCCCAGAGCCACCCTGGCCCTGCCCCCAGACAGGACTTTAGTCACTCGGCCACTCAGGAGCTGGCTTAGGCAAGACTGGGGCACTGCCTCCAGTGTGCCACAGCTGACAGACGCTGCAGGGCTGGGATGCTCTAGGGCTGGGCTGGGGGGTGTGGTGTGCGGAGCAGGGCACACCTTGCCAGAGCAGGGCCCGACCTGCCCCCTTACCCCCACACATGCATCCCAAAATGTCTTAAGACATCAAACTTTTCCAGTCTTTGACAGTCTTGTGTGTAATGTTTTGTTGATACTGATGATTTTTAACTGAAGCATGCAGTGCTAGGTGTAGAATTCTTTGGGCATTGCTAAAAATGTGGGTATCCCACCAGCTCAAAGCCAGATCTCTTAATCAACAACCCGGCTATTGAAGAACCTGAGGGTAGTGTATTAAAAAGAATATACCACAGTTTTCTTGTGTACTTCTAGTGTGGAAGCACTTTGCTTAGTAAATTAAGTGTTCTTTGGACATCTCTGGTTCATTTGGCATTCTCTTTCAAGAAACAAGCACTGCTGTTCTAGCTCTTCTGCAAGCAGAAGCATATTAAAGTTACATGGAACTCTGTTCATATAACAAAGTAAAGAAATTGTTTAGCTGTCAAAATACCTTGCCAGTTTACAACTTATTTTATGAAGTTTTGGAATTATTTGGAAGGACAAAGAGGCAATGTGGTTTTTCAAAATGTGTCTGTGCTTTGTCAAAGCTCTGACATTGTGTTTACCTCATTTGGTAGGGATCACGTTTTTTAATTTTATACTGTGAGTAAATAAAAAGCCTGATCAAAGGAAATCTTTTACTGTTTTAAATAGATGTGTTCATGAGCAGGTTCAATGCAATGCATCAGACTGTTTCAATGTTGCCAGAAACAATTGTTCTGCATTTAGTTTTTGTTTTTCACTGTGCAATGAAGAAAGAAAAGCAAGCCATTTTTTGTAGGCTTTTTTTCCCTAGAGTTGTCCTATTGAAATTGTTGAATACAGTTGTTGTTTAAACTGAGCAGTGAAAGCCAATAATTGAAACAGAATCTGATGTGAATTTTTCAGTTGGTAAGATTCCTGTGGTCAATCTGTAGCTATTTTTTGAATTATTGTGATGGAGCATTATCCTGGTAAAGACTTAAAAGTGAGCATTAGACAGCAAGGCATTTGTCCCACTCATTAATTTCAGTAATGCAGTATGTCTGGTTTGATATTTTATGTGACTTCTGCTCCCACTCCCTTAATGAACAGCACTGAACATCTGTGTCCTAATTGTGCATCTGATGCGGAGGAATGTAGGACTAACTCAACTGGATTCTGTAATTTGTGTTTCAAAAGGAAAGGCTGCTAATTGCTGATATGGCTCTTGCCAGCTGTGAATTCATGTTTGAAGAAACAAGGAATTATGTGAAGCAAAGAAAAGCTTTTGGGAAGACAATTGCACATTTGCAGGTGAGTTAGAACTGAGCCACTTGTGTATAGATTCTAGTGTGTGGTTGCTGTACATCTGTGTATGTGAAATAGCTACTAAATGAAAATCACTGGGCTGTTTTGAAAGGATTATTTTCACAGGTTTCACTGTTGGACTGTGGCTGTTTTTTGCCTCCGTGCCCATCGTTCGTCTTTGAAATGCAAAAATAATAATTTTTTAAAAAGCATCAGAAAAGCCTTAATGTATGTGTTTTATGACTTGGGTAGGTAACCTCCCAGCAGTGCTACTTCTGGGAGGGAAATAGGTAGGTGGGAAGTATATTGGCTCCTTGCTGCTAAAGGACAATTCCCTTGTTGATCTTAGGCTTGCATTTTACTGCCAGAGGTCCTAATCACAGGGTCCATCACAACTGCATGTATTTGTCTGTGCCTGGAATCCTGGGGACTGCCTGTGCAGATATTGTGTTCCTCTGCACACAGAACATTGCAGAAAAATTACTTTGGCAGTTGCTGGAGGTGGGGACTCCCAGGAGTGACCTTGCTGCCCGAGTGCTGTGGAGGTGTTTCAATGAATGTTGTAATGAGAATCCTCAGCCAGCAGCAGTTTGTGTGTTTGTGTGACTGCATGTGAAACTGTTGGGTCATGCTCTCTGGGCAGAGCTCACTCCTGACAGGGGTAGATAATTGAGTTTTCAGATGTTTGTGCCTACACTCTTTAGCTGCAGTCATAAAACATATGTTGCTTTCCACAGGATTGCTATACTACAGTGTTCCTGACAATGACGTTAACTGTTAGGGCTGAAGCAGGCCAAGCTTCTGCATGTTTGGTTTATAGGATAGAACTGACTCATATGGACTAAAGATGTTGGCTGCCTCTTTTTTTGATATACTTTTGAAATAATTAACAAAAAAATTTCCATTTCTACGTCTTAAGACTTTGTTTGTCAAACTCAAATCTCTAGTTGTGAAGAGCACCAGAACTGGAACTTTTAGAGGCTGGAATGCTGGGCATCCTTCAGGGGATTATGATCTTCATCCGTTTTTAAAGTTAACTTTCAGGAATCCATAATTCCAGATGGAATTAGTATGCACACTGTGTGATTGTAACACAAAAGAACTATATTTTACCTTTTTAATGTAGGTAGGGGATGCTTCCTATTTGAAATAGTTCACTGTGCAGAGATCTCCATAATAATCTCCTTTTTTAGGCTAGCCCACTAGCAGGTGGACAATAAATTTCATAAAGTATATTATTTTTGCCAAAATAATGAATTTCTGCATATCTCTTCAATTTCCTTTTTTTTGTTGCTGATGACTCAAGTCTGCATATTATAAATTATCCTTTCCAATTAGAGCTCTGCCTTGGGCTAATTCATTTAGTCATGCCACATGACAGCATTTGAAAATAATTCTTTCCTTGTAGTAGTACACCTTCCAGTATATTTAGTGTAAGCAAGATTTTTTAAATATGTTTCTAGAACTGAAATAAGAAAGAACTTTTATTAGTGGGTGATGCTTTTATCCCCTCCCCACCAGAATTACAAGAAGGTGGTTGAATACCTGCCGGGTCTGGTTTTACATAACCTTATGATGGATTTTACCTCTTCTATCTAGACCTCTTTTCCAATGTGACAGAACTCGGTGCTGAAAAACTTTCTGAAAGTCTAAAATTTCTTTTATTTTTTGCTTCAGTCTCTTTGCATATAGCTTAAACTCTGAAGAATACATAGAAAAAGCATTCAGTACATGGTGAAATGTTATTAATTGGGAAAATTCATGGCTCTACAGAGTGAAAGGATGTTCCCTCGCAAGAGGGAGCCGAGAGTGACAGAGCACTCTGGGCCTCCTGCTCTTTAGGAATTTGTTTTCCCTTTCTCTTGTGCTTTTTATCTTAAATTTGTGTTTTGAGTTGACCTTGAGAAGTAAAGAGCAGTCTAATTTTGTATAATAAGACTGGTGAAGATGTTATTGTCTGGAAAGTAAGGTGTCTTCTGATGTACAGAGCCAAAGTTGTTTGAAATAGTGATTTCTAACAGCAATCCTTTCGGAAAATGCTATATTTTCTACCTAAAGTATTAAACTGCACTATACTTCTTTTCTCTACCCTCTCTATCCACTTCCAAAACAAGACAATACAGCACAAGTTGGCCGAAATAAAAACGCAGATTTGTGTGGCCCGAGCTTTTATGGACAACTGTTTGCAGCTCCATGCAGATAAACGCTTGGACTCCGCCACAGCTTCGATGGCAAAGTATTGGTATGTGCTTACAGTCATCTAGAACTGTTATTTGCATGAGCTTAACTCTAATGATATAGTCAACAAAAATCACAGTTACATTGAAAACCAGGGGTGGTTAACCAGATCAATTTCAAAATAAAGGCATACTTTTAAAATAGGCTTCCATTAATAACAAGATCACACCTCAGCTTTAGCTTTAAGTAAAAGTGGGTGCTCCGTTGGTATTTAGAAACCATGTAGAAAAATGTAAAGTTTATTTAAAACTTTACATTTTACTGTTAGCAATTTGTTGTTGGATGTTTTTTGGTTTTCTCTGTTGTTTTTTTAATGGGCTATATGGCTTCGTTTGGTTTCTTTAAAAGCAAAATGTCAATATTTGGAGCAAAATTTGAATATATTTGAAGTTCTATGATACTGTTTAGTTAATGTTACTTAAAAATATCTGTTTGGCCCAGCCAGTTTTCAAAGCTATCTGGTTTTAGGAAGAAATAGTTGGCTATGGCTGTTGCTGTAACTGAGACTGAACAGTGCTTTCCTTTATTGTCCAGAACTTCTTCTCTCTCATCCTGTACTTGATGGTGTTACATGTTAACGTAGTTTTACAAGAGAAAAACAACTGGAAACATCTAAGGTAGTGGTACGTGAATTTGTATAGTTTTAGCTTGTTATAAAGATGGTAGAAAAAAAGCACATGAGACATGAGCAAAGAAATTTATGAAAATACACAGGTTTACAGTTTTTAGCCTTTTCAAAATAAGTATAGAGGAAAGGAGCAGAAATATTTCCAGTGGAAGGAAGGGGTTTTGAGTGCTGTTCCTGGCAGTGATTACCTAGAAGTACCAGGTACAGAAGCAGAGGCATTCAGTTTTGAGGAGGAGGAAACAACTAATGCCAGCTGAGATATGCAGACTCACTTCCTCAACAAATTTCCCGAAGCAAGATATTTTAAACTCCTTCACTTTCCCAGCCGTTTACCATCATGATTTGTTGTGGATTTCCTCTTTCCCTAGTGGAGTCCCTGTGACCCTTCCATAAGACTTTCTTAAATGGTCTAGAAAATTCTTGAATGTAGAATTGCTTTATTCCCTAATGTATTAGGAAATTCTCTGTAGTCTCTATTTTTCCTTCAAAACTTTTGTATAGTCAATGACTTTAGTTAGAGCTTTGAAAGATTTTAAAACCTTGTTTGTGCGTCTCTTTTTTCATATCTGGAGAGAGGTCTGTAGGGTTGTTTTGGTTTGGCTTTTCTTGTGGTGACAAGGTTGTGTTACATACCTAAAAGAATTTGAGAATATATTTAGGAAAGATAGTTGCAGTAACTCACTGCTGCAGAATTAAAGTTGGTATAATAAACCATAAGGATTTAACTGAATGATGGGATGGTTTGGGGAAAAGGCCATTATTCCATGAGAAGCAATTGACTTGTCATTTCATTTCTTCTGTTGCCACTGAAAGCTGTATGCTTAGAAAGTGTTTTTTTTCATGTGTTCTAACTTCAGCTTGAGCTTCCAGTGCAGTTAATTTTTTTTTTTTTTGCTATTCAATTCAAATTTTGCAGTCAACAAATGCTGTTGAAGAATTACAGATGTTTTAGAATTGAAGGCTATGAAGTTTATTGCAGAAAATAAATTATGCCCAGGTGATAGTTATGCTCAAAGAGCATCCTGATGTGTTGCTAATGGGAATGATGGGGGAAAGCCCGGTTTACTGTTAATTTCTGACAAAGCTGAGGGATTCGGTAAGAAAAGAGACTGTATCAACTTGCTTCACAAAAGGATTCTCTTGGCCCATGAGAAAGGTAAAGAAGCCTGTCTGTTTTGAAACTTTTCATTTTCTGAAAGCTGTCCTATAAAGGGAACAAAACTTTAATGCATTAAATTGAACAGTATTTATTTCTTACTAATCATGTTATGTTTTTGTCTTGTTAACGTATCTTTATCTTTTGTAAGATTTTGCAACATAATGTCCTTCTAAAAGCAAATTTCCTTTTGGCCATTTAAGGTGTTCTGAACTCCAAAACAGCATAGCTACTCAGTGTGTACAGATGCACGGAGGATGGGGGTACATGTGGGAATATCCAATTGCAAAGTAAGTGTAACATTTAAAATTGTATGATGAAAGATTACCAGCAAAGTCAAATGAGGCACTTCTTTACATCTGTGTGTCAGTTGTTTAGTGTTAGTAGTGATTTACTGTTCTTTTTCTCATCCTGTTTAATTGAAAGAGAATCTACTGTACAGATGTCTGCAGGAAGACTTTGTTTTGATTCTCCAAATAAGTCATAAGCTGTTCAGCAATTATTGTCTGTTTTTTTTCACAAAAGAGAAGTTGGTTTTTTAGAAGAGAATGTTAATTGAAAAAACAGAAGGAAAACTATAAAAGTAGAATGAGGGGAGCTAGTATGTTTTATCTGAAATCAATTGCATATGTATGAAGAAAACATGTTGATCAGATACCACTGAGTATCAAATTGTCAAATCAAGAGCATAATTGGCTACATTTGGCTTTTTTACACCTTTTTAAATGAAAAAAGTTAAGAGATTTATATGTAGAAAAAGGAATTTGCCATTCCCAGTTTTTTTCTGACTTTATGAATTTAGAGACATTTATGGAGCTTTTGTATATATCCTTGTGTATTATCTGTGAGGTTTGTGTACAGGCCATGTGACACACTAAATAGAGATTTTAGTACTGTTTTTATTTTTAAAAAATCAAAGAGGCAGTAATCTGACAGTAGTAATAGCAAAAACAGGACTGCTGTGCAGTTGGCATAAATGATTAAGCTGATTTTTTTTAACTGAGTAGGTTTAGAGTTTTTTTAAATTTTAAATGCTTTGAGTATGAAATGTTGCTTTAAAATAACTTGTTCCTCGATGTTTGCAATGAGTGTAATTTGTGAGTGTTCTGCACCGTTTTATAAAACAAAGGCCAGCAAGCCCTTTTCGGGGTGTCCTTGAAGCCCCTGCTTGTCTCTGTGTACAGTAGTTGCCCACACACGGTTTTATTATATCTGTGGTCCAGCATTATGTAGATTTCCAGAGAATGCCACATTGCTCCTGGCCTGCTCTCTGTACGATGAAGCAGAATGAAGATGGAAAAGTTCTCTTGTCATCATCCTGTTTGCTGTCACCAGGAATAAGAGTTGGGAGTGGAGTAGTGGCAGGAGTCTGGGTTTATAGTGATGCCTTGGGCACTTTAGGCATCAATAGGGCTTTATTTTTTTGTTTAATTAGAGGCAACAGTGGAGACTTTACACTATAAACAAACAGGGAAGAGATACTGACTCAGATCCCGGTTTGGCACACAACACCCTGGAAAGTTGTAATATTCTAGGTAGTTGAAGCCTCCTAGAAAATAAGAACTGCTTTATCAATGGGAATAGAATACTTTGAAAAGAGGGATCTCTAAAGATAAAACACTCTTTTTTTTTTCGATTGTACATTCATTCTGAGGCGTTGTTTGTAATGTTTCCTTGTTTTGTTTTTTTTCCTCCCTCAGAGCTTTTGTGGATGCCCGTGTTCAGCCAATCTATGGTGGTACCAATGAAATAATGAAAGAACTTATTGCTAGAGACATTGTCAGTGACAAGTAGGGCAGATGCTTACTACTTTGCAGAGTCTTGCAGAATCCTTTTATATATTAATATATGGCATAAAATCAGACATCAGAATCTTAAGTAAAATAAATGTGCTGTATCATATTCTTTAAAGGAAGTGACACTTAAAGCATGTGTTAGTAATAACAGTGTGCTCATATGCAGGATATCTAATATTTAATAAACTTAAAATTTAAATGTCTTTGTAGAACACAGAGTAGTTCTCTGGGTGTCGAGAGTTCCAGTAGTGAAAGGCAATTTTAAGTCTGGAACGTTGGGTAGCTTGGTCCTTCAGACCAATTGTGTTGAATCCAAAGCTTGCTTTTCAGAATCAAATCTTGAAAGAAACCATATTCTTAACAAATAAACAAAATTAAATATTAATGTAACTTTGAATTTGTATTTCCCCTTGACAAGTAGAACTAGACACTGTTACTGTGCTGCCATACACCTGCTCACTGTGCAGCAGCTACCTGCTGTGCAGCTGACCTCTATGTTTACATCTAACCCGGAATGCCTTATTTTAATTACTTTGGTCAAATAAACATAATAAAGCATTTCTATGCAATCTCATGCTTGTCTGCGGTTACTTCAAAGCCCGCAGGGAAACGGAGTTTCTTCCTCTGTGCCCGTGTTCACCTTAGGGCGCTGAGGGGGTGTTCGGAGGGGAGGGAATGTGATGCAGCAGGTGAACTTGAGGGCTTTTTACTGGCGATAGTAACTTGGAATGTGTATGTTTATGGTGTTTTTTTAGCTCTTTACCCATGCAGGGCGTTAAGAGCGGAATCTGTCCGGAACGGGGAGCGGCGGTGACCTCTCCCCTCCCACACGGCCTCGGCGCGGGCGGGTGGGGGGAGGGNCCGCCCCGCGTGCCCCACCCGGGATTTGAGCCCTGGATCGGAACTTCCCTCTGGTAATCAACGTGCACCTACGGCCACATCTTCCTTTGCCTCGGAGTGACCCTGGGCGAGACTTGCCAGACTGCGGACCGCTTACAGAGTTGGATACTTAAGATGAAGTAGTTAGCAAAGCTCTGGGGAGCAACTCAGAACCAGGTCCCGCAGCCTGCCCTGAGAATTTCTCTGTGCTCCTGAGCTAATCTTTCCATCCACTTTTTGCAAGCTTCCTGCTTGCAAAATGCTGAAGTATCTCTCCCCCCAAAAATATAGGAGTGACTGAAGTATTCTGTACCTACCTCTCTCTAATGGGAAGCAAATTAAAAATGGGAATTTGCAATTTGCAATGTGAGCCAATTTTTAAGAAATCCAAATTATTAAAGTACACATTTTGTCAAAGGGTAAATACTTCCTTTTTGTGCTTATTTTAATAAAAAGGAAATATTACAAATTACACTGGATAAAGCCTGGTGGATGTACCAGCTCGGAAAGCAGTCTGTGTGCCTTAGGACTCTCCTCCTGTATTAGTCCATGGTTTGAAGTCCTGGGAAGTGTTCTGAGGAGCTTAAATTCCAGTCATCTTAATTAGTGTCTTAAGAGCTAAGTGGGTCTCATTTAAGACCAGGTTTTATGGCCCTCTCTTCAAAGGCTGAAATTCAAAACTATCACTGAAATGTTGATACGGACTTTATGATGGATCAAAAAGTATTGCAGATGTTTATGTTAGAGGCATGTGTACAACCTACTTACAGAGGCACCTGTTGTACTACAAGAAGCATTTAAATATATTAGAAATTATTTCAGATGTTGCTTTGCAACATGCTGTTGTAGACTGAACAAGAATTAGTTGATGACGTGGTAGTAAACTTGGAAATTATACCGATTCTCGGTTCAGAAGCAGATCTGAACAAGGAGGAAAACAAACCTGTTCAGAGATTCTAGTGAGTCATGGATTTTATGATAAATTAATACTAATCAGTTCCACTTGAAGTGCCTCCTTTTTGACGTTTTTTATGATTGAAACTTAGAGTGGTCTGTCTTAAGTGGAGTTATCTTAGTGTTCAAAGAGAGATCCTTTTTGGGGAGGGGTGTTGTGCTGTTTTTTGGTGGTTTTTTTTTTTTTTTCAGATAGGAGGAATTTGTGCTTATATCTTCTGGGGTGTACAAAACACTAGAGTTGCAGTTTTATCTGGATAGTTGTGCCTGCACAGTGAGCACTGCTGAAAGTTGAGACTCCCCACATAATCCTGTTTGGGTTTATGGGTTTTTTTCCAAGCTATTAATAGAAGAAAATACTAAAATGCTTAAATGCACATCGTGAGTAACTGGTCTGCTTTTGAAGTGAAAACAAAAGCTGCCTACTGAAATTATTATCTTTTCTCTGTTAAAGGCTAGGCCCAGGTGTGTTAAATACGGACTTCTTTCCTTTTTCTTTCATACTCCTAACCAGGACATGCCCAGTGGGACCAATATCTTTTTTGTGGTCGTTGCTGCAGACTATTCCATGAGAAAATGCAGACTGTGCTACTGAGCTGTTCTTGCTGTTCTTAGAAATCACTATGATCCTGTAAGTTTTCTGAAAATTGGGAGTGGTAGTTAAAGCCTGAGGGATGCCTCCCACCAGGCAAGGCTTGAAGAAGCTGGCCAGGGTCAGGTCCTGTCCGCTGCACTCGGCTGAGGCAGTGCTGCAGTAGTGCCTGTCTGCCAGAACACTTCATTTTTGTCCAGTGATTATCAGGAAGGCTGCCCAGGAGGAGCTGGGGATTATAAACAGCACAAAGCTGAGGAAACCATCTGAGGACAAACAGCACAAAGCTGTAGGAAACCAGGTTTTGGCAGTTGTATTGTCGTTGGCTTTTGTAGCTGCCCTCTCTTCTGCAGGTTTTCTCTAAGAAACCTTAAAACAGGTTGAAATACAGTATTTTTGAGCATTCTTGCTGAGATTAATTTGGGGTGTTTCACTAGAGGCTGTCTGCTGTCAGGGACTTTGCTGTGCTTTTGAAATGCCATCTAGGCAAGGAATAAACAGTGGAAGTTGACTTATGTGAAACACTGTGTTAATCTGTGAATAAACTGGAAACCACCATATTAATTTGAAATGTTGTTTGTAGGCTTCTGAGTTTCAAAACAAAAAGAAATAATAAATGTAAAAATCTCCTCCTGCTCTTGAGGAATCTCATTATTAAGAAGAAAATTTCAGGTGTTTATGGTGAGGAAAGATGACTCAATTTACAGGGAGAAAAGGCTGCTACAGAGGAGCCTTAAAAAGCTCATGCAAGTGGAGTTTTATTGTCATTGGAAACAAAAAGATCACAAACAAAAAAAATCCACTAAAAGACAAAGCAATCCACCCCACAAGCAAAAATCCCCCAGAACATTGTCTGCAGTGTTGTGTAACCAAAGTGATAGTGTTATGCAAGGGGAAGAAGAGTCAAAAAGTGAAAGGACTATAAACGAAAGCTGGGAAAGGAAGGGAATGCCACTCCATGTGCTGATTTGTGGCTGGGTTTTGTTGTGTTTCTTTTAATAGGGTGCTGTTAATCACCAACATGAAGACACTAGTTTCAGGATTTAGGCAAATTCCGTGTAGGTAAGCCTGGTTGGGGAAGGGTATGATGCAGAAGTATCAAGGGAGGACTAAGAAATCAGCAGAGGGAGAGGAGAGGCAGAGGAGCAGGAGTCACTGAGGGATTCGGAACTTGTAGCTGCAGTGGTGGAAGGGAGCAGGGTGCAGGTCGGGCTGTGGTAAACTGCAATTCCCAGCTATATCCTCCTGGGTAATTAAGGCATCATGGGAGGATAAGCAAAAAGTAACTTTAAACATCAGTTGGTCTACTGTGTATGTCAGGTGCTTGTTTCTTCCCTTCCCCAGTACTTATTTAATGTCAGTTTTTCTTTTTACAATACTTTTCAGTCTTTCAGGTGGAGTGTTTATTCAGTAGATGAAAAGTGAACTGTTTGCCAGTTTAACAGCATTTCAGCTGTTCTGGTTTTGAAACCTCAAGTAATACACAATGTAAAAAAAATCTGTGAAATGGTTTACCTACGACAAAAAAGCTTTTCCCAGAAAGAAAATACTCTTCCAGAATACCATTTTGCAGTACTTGTCTTCACTCCCTATTTGCCTTTATTTTTTTTCTCCCCTTGAAGATAGTAGGTTTTGCTCTGGAAACTCGCTTCCAATACGGGTGGAGTTAAATGATTTTTGCAGCTTTCTGCCAAAATGAAGTAAGATGTGTCAAAATGTAAATTATATAATTCTTGTCAAGCCAAGTACTTGTATTAAAATTTGTTTATAGTTTTTTTGCAGCTGATACTTTGTTTTGCACCTGTACCTATGACTTCTGTGTGTGTGTGTGTGTGTATGAGAGAGAGAGCAGGGGAACTTCTTGGAGAAATGCCAAGGGCTGGAGGCTGTGGAGCTACCAGCTTTTATAAGATCTTTTTGATGTCACTGTAATGAGATGAGTACACCAGAATGTCTCACACTGTCTTCAGGGCAGAAACATTGTATGAAATTTCCAAGTTGCTGGGTAAGGAGTTAATTGAGTGATTTCCCTCTTCAAAAGCGTTTAACTTATTTTTTAGCTGTATTGTAGAGCATTCTCTGTCAGGCACTCCAAATTAGTTAGTGATTTGTCAATGCCCTTTAGTTCAATGTTTGTGTTCCATATAAGGGGACTTCGATTTCTTCCCCTCTTTCCCCTAGAAGAGTTAAAAAGAAGTCCCCTAGATGAAAAAAAAAAAAAGCTAATAATTTGCTATTGGTATTCATTGCAGTTTTGGAAATTTGAAACTGTACCAAAAAGTTGTGTGATATTTGAGGGAATGTGATCGAGGTAAAACACTGCACTTTAAAGTTTTATGCTGCCAGTTCTTTGAATAATCTCCATGTTCGTACAGGTATGTGATCCACATCTCCAAACTACTTTTTTTGCTTGAACAGCATCCATTGTATGTGGATGTTTCCTGGGTTTCGGGAGTAGCAACCTGTGCCTGTTAAACCACTCACGCTAAGGGAGAGGGATGGTAAAGTTGGAGGTTATAAACACATTGCTAGGTGCATGTAGATAGCAGGCTGATGGTGCTCTTCTTGGAGAGCTTCTTGGAATTCCCAGGGAGAGGTCAAACACAAGGACTCCTGAGCTTACATTAACCCCACAGAGGAACTGTTCAGTTCTTCCGCTTATGTTTTAGCCATGCAAAATTGCTCTGACTTGCTATAGTTATTTGCCGTATGTTAGGGGCAAGGAGGCACTGGTGTCTGAATCCATACTCCTTTGGATTTACAAATTCTCAGGCCTGCTAGCTTTTATAAGAGGAAAGACATGAGTCAGCCAGGTGCTGAGAGCATTGCTGAGTCACCAGAGCGTTTAGGGTTTGGGGCTCCAGTTCTCTACAGTGCATTTCCCTGTCTGATCCTAGAACACGGTTCTTCCTGAACAGCTGTCCACTGGGAGGACTTTGTGCTGAGCTCCTCTGTAGACTGAAGTTACTGGTTTATTTATAAAGGTTAAAATCCTGGGGATTTTAATAGTATCATTTAGGATTAGCAGTAGGACCACCAAACCTGGTCCCAGTGATGCTAGGCAGGTGATGTACAGAGATGAAAACCTCATGGTTGAAGTACACATGGAGCAATGAAAGGTGAATAAAGCATACGGAGCGTGGTAGGGCAGTACTGGAGCATGTAGCTCTCTGTGTTTTGCTTCACGTTTTGAGGGTTAAGGAGCAAGTATCCAAATTGGTATTTCTCAGCTCCCTAGGTTTCCACATCTCATTTTAATGTTTGCAGCTTCAGTGTAAAAAACTTGTTGTTATAGACAAGCTGAGGCTTCAGACAGATCTTTTCTTAAGATCCATATGTGGCAGTCTCAGAATCACTGACCCCTTGTGGGATCTGTGCATTGAAAATTACTGAGCTAGGCAGTTGCTGTGGAGCTCATGGAAACTGGAGACATTATAAGGAGGGCAGTGGAAGTGCTGCTCAACTAGTACACGGTTCAACAGAATTTACTGTGGCATTACTGTGCTGCACTCACTTTTGCTACTGCTCTCTTAGTGTTTCTGGTTGTCTCTCAAACTTCTTAATGAAGAACTGACAGGAACTTATCTTTCAGGCTTCTGCAAGGCATGTTCAATTAAATCATTCATTGGGTTTATTTAACCGTCTCCTAAACAAAGCTGTAAGTACTATGCAAGTGATTCCTGTGTGGTGGGCTGTGGAATAGATACAGTATGACTTGGCAGCATAGCTGCTGACAAGAAGGGGTAAAGGTTGACATTGGTCTTTTGATCCCAAAGTCTGGGAACCCTTTGTTAATTGGCAAGCCACAAGCAAAAGGATTTGTCAAGGAGAAATGGCTTTTCTCAAATTGTTATGAAAAGTATTCTGTATGTATTATGCAGACAGTGCCTGATGAATAAAGAGTGGGATACGAAAGCTCAGGAAAGAATTCTTTTTTGGTAGGAAACTTCGGAACTTAGAGTTTCTGTTTTGAAAGCATTAGCCTTGTTGATTGGTTTCTAATGTGTATTTATAAGAATATATCATAATTAATCAAATGCTCGCTTTATATCGATTTACAATAAATATATTTGTCCCAATAGTGCCAGTCACGTTGCTCATGGTCGTGTTTCTCAGTTTAGGCAAGGTTAGACGACAAACCTGAACTTAGTGGGTTTTATTTCTCAGACTGATAGGATCAAAAATGAAATGCGGTATGAACAGTTATTCCCCTGAGACGTAAAGGGTTTCATTGCACATGGATCAGCCTCTGAATGAAATAAAGAAAACACAGAGAGAGTGTTCTTGTTTGACTTGGGAGGCAACATAGTCTGTGTTCTTTAGATAAAGTTATTTTTTATGGAATCTTTGAATGATGTTGAAATGTTGAAAGAATGAAATGTCTAACAGAGTTGTTGTATTTGTACTGTGTCATGAAAATGAGAAAATTTACATGGCCCATGTTATTTTCAGGTTTGCTGTAAACTACCTACCGTAGCTATAATGACACCAGCCCTCAGAGAGGCAACAACAAAAGGTCATGGTATCCACTTGTCACCTTCTTTGTCCTCTAGAGCTATGGAGTCTGATACAGCTTTGTGCATGGAAAATTCCAGAGCAGTGGAAGAGAAGATAAAAGAGGACTCCATCACACAGATTACTTGCTCAGTCCTAGGGTTCCCCTCTGCTGAGCCCAACCTCAGGAATGATATCTTCCACGTGCAGCATTTTGGTTCCCCACCATCCTCCAAGTGCTATCAGTCTGTCTTGTTAATGAGTACAAATTCTGCGTTTAGCAACAAAACTGGTAAGCAAACGAAAGCAGGAGAGCCCGGCTGCTCCAAGATGAGAAAATCGTTACATAATGGTGCTGACACATCATTTGGTCAGATTAGTCATTCAGAACCAGAGCAACAGGTCAAAGGGGCAACGTTTTCAGAGACCACATCTCCGAACTTTGCAGGGGTGCAGAGACTTTCAGGTTCAAGTGTACCTGAATCCAGTAATGCAGAAGAAATGCAACTTTTAAATGGTAAATGGTACAAGAAGAATGGGGTTTTGGGTAGGGCTTTGGAAGTCTGCACTGAAACAATAAAAGGGGATTTATTACACCAAATTCTTCACGGGCCTTCAGAAGGGATTTTGAGCTGCACCCAGGAGGAGGTGTATGCTCGTTTACTCCAGTGTGTCACTAAGCAACAAATGGAAATCAGTCGCGCCAAACGAACTCAGAAGCGTTTACAAATGCTCCTGGCAAAACATGTTATCAAACACTGTGATCAGCAGCTGAAATGCTTTGTGAAACATCAGCTTCAGAGAATGAAGGTTTTCCATGAACCGACTAGATTTTTGAGCAATAGCTCCCTCAGATGCACTGAAGGTTGGCCAGAAAACAGCACAACTACTTCGAAGAGTAGTTCAAGTGTGGACATACAGAATGGAGTTAGTGTTGCACCAGGTGAAATCCGTGGATTTGCACTTTCTACTGGAGGGCTGCTGTCTCGCGTGGAGAAGGACCTGGACTCTGATGCAACATGTAGCAGCTCAGATGAAGATGGTGAGGAACAGACTGTAAGAACAACTGTGGAAGCGTAAGTGTTAAATTCCTGCTTAGACTCATGTGCTTCTTACTTATAAATCAGGATGGAAGGGTGTAGACCTACAGATTCTGTCTTGTGTGAGTAACCTTGCTCAACAGATAGTCTTACTGAAATCAGCAAGACTGACAGTGTGAGCTAGGTTTGGCAAAAAGTAAGAACTTCTAATTAATGCATTTAAGGAACAGTTCCTTTACTAGAGTGCGGAGAACTAGTTTGTACTGCACTCTGTCAGTTTGCATTACATCAATACTGCTAATACTCGAATGGTGCTGTAAATCAAATAGTGATAGCTGCAAATACTTCAGGCCAGAATGAAAATAATTTTAATTTTTCTCTGGAGTTAAGAATTAGTCAATGTTAGGATCTTGAAATCCACTATGATGTGATAAAGAGTAAAAATTCAAAATGATCATCTGATGCAGGTATCAAGCCATCCAGTATTTGGTTGTTGGTATACTGAAAAAGTTTGGTTCTTTAACTTTTAATTTTTAAAATGTTAATTTACTTACTGAAGTCACTCTGCAACTATGAGTGTAGCTAGCAGTGGTGTTTTTATTGTTGCTGGTATCTTTTTCAGGAAGAACCAGAGGGAAATTCATATCATTAACTAGTAGTGTCTTGAGTTGGCAGGAATCCTGTCAATACAAATGACTGTGGCTTTGACAATCAGTGGTGAGTAAGAGGAGATAATAAAATTGCTCTCTGATGATGGTACAACCTTTTTTTTTTTTTTTTTACCTCTACCTTGCTACACTATTAACACAATCTCTTCAATCAAGGCATTTTAGAAAGCAGTGAAAGGATAGCTGCTTTCCTCTTCCCAAAGCTGGAGAGACAAGCATGTCTTAAGGTTTGTTGGGATGTAATAGGACTGTGATACACAGAAGAGAGCTGCACACATATGCAGCAGCTTGGTAGGAGCTTCATGACACCCACATTTCTAGTGGGCTCTTACAGATAGTCCGGACAAGGTTTGTGTTTACTGGTCTTTCCTTATACCCTCTGCTGTTAGAGATTGTCTAGAAAAAATAAATTAAAAAATACTTAAAACCACTTAACTTCCAATTCTGCTTCCTGAAAAGCATAATGCTCAGAAGAAATCAAGTAAGCTTCTGAAATTGGAGGAGCTGTGCCCTGTTACGTGTTTATAGCTTCAGTCCAGCAAGGCTGTATCAAATCGCTGCTGTGTTCTGCTAAGCTCTGTAGGTCTGAAAAACAAAGGAGAAAAGGTTTTAATTTTCTTTTACATACTGTCAGAATGGTAAATACTGTGCTGAAGTCCAACCTAAGAAAAATGACTTGCCAGCTAAGTTAGGATCACCTAAATATTTGAGTTTGCAAAGTAATTATTCTTTTGAAAAATTTTGATGAACAACATCATTTGGGCTCTCCCCAGCATAGGAGAATCCACATTCTTCTCCTAACTGATATACTTGAACTTCTGGGTAATAGCTCTGCCTCTAGCATTCTTATCTTGTGATTACATGAACTGAAAAAGAAAACTCTTGAGAAATTCTTGATTCTTGAAGGGTAGTGGATAATGTAAAACCAGAGTTTTGTGTGATGGTTTTCTTTTTTTCTCCCTATCAGGGACACGTGAAATTCTAACTCTGCCAGTCCTTTACCTTTATTCCTTCTTGTGGCTTTTGGGGTTCTTTAAGTTATCTTTCCACTTAAGGCTTACTCAGTTTGCTTTGTTGCACTGATGAAAAAATCCACAGAGGGTTATTAAGAGCAAGCCCATCACCTTTGGCTCAGGAAATCCCCAAGCTGCTATTGCTGGCAGCTGAGGGAATGTTCAGGAGAAGCACTGCCCCCTCCATGCCTGCACTGTTGTAACACTTATCTCAGCTACTGCTAAGAGGCAGGAGAATTGAGTAGATGATCTGTAGTCTGACTCAATGTGGCCCTTTATTTTATGTTGTTTATTCTTCTCCCTTTTTTTATGTTCTTACTGATGAGCGGCTGTCCAGCAGCAACGGCCTTGCTGCACTGGCAGGGAAAGAATCACAGGCGTTCAAGGTGTGCTGCTGGGCCAGCAAGCTCAGAGTTAAAAGTACTGCCTGATTTAAGCAAAAGACTTGTCTGTGTGCCTAGGCTGAGACAGTGCTTGAATTAACATTGCAGTGAGGATAGGTTGTCTCTTATTTGAATTTATCATTATCTTCAGCTCAAGAGTGTTTTTCTTCATTTCTCCAACCTTCCTAAGATTTGCCTTTGTGGCTAAAATCCTGCCCTTTTTCTTCTAGGTAACAAAGGTAAATCAGTTATTCACCAGTTCAGCTGGTGAGATTTGCTGGTTCCTGAGCCTTGGCACTTTAAGGCCCTTTGGATTGCCTTTCAACTGGACAAAAGAAACAAAGTTAATATCCATTTTTATTTCTGCTGAGTGGATTTACATGCTTTGAAATGCCTTTCTCTCCTCAGGAATTGGTTCTAAGTGCTTTCCAGAAACAATGGGATCATGTAGGTGAGAGAATACTTATTTCCTCACCTGTGTGGAAATGTTTATTTTTCATAGTGAGGACTTTTACTCTGAATTCCTCTGTGATATTCTTCATAATACTTTACTGTAGATACTCTAAGGTTCAAGTAATGTAGTGATGAACGGAAAGAATGTTTTGATTTTGCCCATATCTGAGTATACTCAATATGCATTTAATGTGAGATTATAATCACGCTGGTGACTGGTCATTGTCATGACTGTGGTGTTTTTCGTCCTTCTTGTAGGGGGAGGAGGTATCCATCCAATGTGCAAGGCAGGGAGGAACCTGCAGTTACCATGTCTACCTGAGAACAGTCTGTTTCCCATCAGGAGGGAGAAGTTGATTCCAGCTCCAATTCCTCATGCTAGTTAAAAAACCTGGAGTTATTTTTAGCATTTTGAACCTGTTCATTCTCATTATCCTGAAAAGAGTTTTTCCCAATGAGTGTTGACATAAGCTCTTCTGAGCTATATCTCAATGCCTTGTGGCTCAAGTAAGATTGTCTTTATCCATCTATTTCAATACCTTTGTTGTTTAGTTGCAAATAGCTGTTTTAAGATATTTAAACCATTGTTCCTGCATTCCATAGATTCTGTCCTCATGACAAGATCCTTGGTCTGCTGGTGAAGGCAATTCACAGTACTTATTGAACTTCTCTAGTTCATAGAGTAATTGGAAAGGCTCATCCCATTTCAAGAGCTTAATCAAAACATATTTTATTCTTTTGAGTGTCTACTAAAAAGAAATATGAAAAAACAGTTGTCTGTCTTCAGGACCTTTGTCATTTTGCTGCTACTGTCAGCTCATTAATGTCTTTAACCTGTCAGTTTTCATACAACCACATTTCCAGTAGTAATTTTTGATGTATTTTAGTACCGTTCCATCCTTTGGGCATAGGAAACTCCCACTACCCTGGCAGTGTGGTAGTCCTTCTCTGTAGTTTCTCAAAGGCAGCTGTTAGGTGCTGCTCGCTGGCTCCCTGTTAGGTGTTAGAAACCAGAGCAGACAGAGTGCCCAAGGAAGGCAACACAAAGCTGACCATGAGTAATTCCGTTAGGGATTCATAACTAACATTTGATATGCAACGTAAACAACATTTCAGCAGCTGAATTTAGTTGAAACTTGTTGATCTTTGTGGTTCATGAAGATGAAAGATTATACATAGGAATAGTCATAGATTTCAAAGAAACACAGCTCCACTCTGGGAGCAGTGTGTATCCCACTGGGCCAACTCCACATTCTTATTGATGTATTTTGTGTCTATTCCTGATGTAGTAGGAAGTACCACAAAGAACTCTGATGCTCAGGTGGTCATTTGGAAAACCTTTAAAGTTGCAGAGTGCAGAGTTTTTCTTCTGTGTACACTACATGTGTGATATTCCAGAATCAAAAGATACATCACTGCGGTTCTTTGAAGAAACAGCTGCTTGCTTCATCAAACAGTAATACATACACCTAATCAATTAGATAGAAAAACTGCTTGCAATAGATTTTTCTGCAAAATAAGTAGCTCTTTCTACTCATGAAAAGTCCTGTGCCTTGTTTTCCCAGTTCTCCTTTCCCTATCCAAATACAATCCTTTTGCATCGTTTGGTGGGATTTTTCCCTCTGAAATGTTTTCATGCTTTTCCCTCCGATTTCTGAAAGACATATTTTACTGATTATCCTCCAGCAACCTCAAGCCTGATGAAGATGCACTGTTATATTTTTCCATGCCCACAGGGTTTATCGTGCCTGGAAACTTTCATGATGAATGCAAAGAGATAGTAAATCTTTCTCTTTTTTTTCTTGTCTTCTTTATTTTTCCCCCTTAGATTGCTAGTTGGAAAGAGAAGATGGGAAAACTGCTTTTAGTACAAACGTGAGGGGGAGGGGAGCATTAAGGCAGAGAAAACACAGGAAGGAGGAAAACGTTATGACTAGTATATCCAGATCTAATCTGTTTGTTCTAGATTATTTTCCATTTTTCCTACCGTTTTTTCCTGTGGCTAACTGAACAACATCAATGCAGTTCTGCAGGCCTGGCTATACACGGCACTGCTTAAGGGACAGGGTTTATTGCAAGTCTTTGAGCCATGTTATAAAGGGAGGCTGTTTGTTTTTGCAAGGTCAGGTCCTAATTTTCCACACTGAGCTGTAATTTCACTTCATACCTGATATGAGAACTGAATTTTGAGTTTGGGGAGGGGAGGAAGAGAGTCTTCCAGGACTAAATGCTGCTCTTAAGCACAAACCTCCACTTGTTTCCTGGTTTTAAGACCTTTTTAGTTTATAAGTCCAGGAAATGTCTTATTTGCATAGAAGATTAATATGAGGGATTTTGAATAAGTATAAATTCATTGGTGCTAATAATATGCTGATTTAAGAATGTTTTATATGTTGCTTTTTCAAGAATTCCATTTTCTCAGTTCTTGGCTCCTATCATTAGGATGTGGGAGGAGAATGAAAGAAAAGATAGCTTTACATTGCCTTCTGTTTTAACTCTAAGGATACATGTATTATTTCAGAATATATTTAACCTCACTTGGTTGGGTTTCTGTAAAATGGATTTATATCTTCTTTAGGGTCCTGCATACATTTACTGTTTTGCTTTAGAGATCTCATGTGCAGCAATAAAACCTTGCTGTTGAGCAAGACTTTGTTCTCACAGTACCAGAGTAATGTTCTTGTGAGTGGGGATCCTGATTTCTAACCTGTAATTACATTAATGTTTTCGCAGCTGCTGAAGGCAGACTGAAAGGTTTTAGTGAAGGGCAGAAGGTTTGACAGGTTTTAACCTGCAAGGGAGACTTGGAGCTGGCAATGTCAAATCTTTTAAGTTAGACAGTTGTTGAATTCATATTAAATAAAAACTTGACATTACTCTTCTTAATAACTGTTTAATACACAGTCAAGATGGTGTAGTAGCATAGCATATCTAATAAGCAGGCACATGTGTATGCATATGTACCCTTCTATGCTTAATTAAATTGGAGACAAGAAGTTGGTTCTTGATGTCAGCTGCTAATTAATCAGTGTTTTATGGCTAGCTTTTTTCTTTCACTAAGCTGTGAAATGTGTTTGTTTTAATTAAAAGATTTGTTTACAAACAACAATGAACTGTCTTTATAACTTCTTGTAAAGCAAGGGCAGTGTTATTTTGGTTCATAGCTAACTCTGATTTTCTGAGAATATACTTCAAAGGGATATATCCAGTGCCTTTGAAAATCAGCATACGTGGGCCCCTGATACAGGAAATCATTTAAATGCTTTCATTTTCACATGAAATAAAAAGTGTGCATAAAGACTTCCCAAAATAGGAATGCTCTCCTGTAACAGGGTTTCATTCATACTGCTAAATATGGGTTAGGAATGTGATGTTAGATGTTGGATTTAAATATATTGACCTTTGCTCTTTTTTTACTGAAACAGCTGTAAATTATTTTATTTTCATCCACACACATTGCCTAGCTGTTGTGAGTCAAAAGACGTTTTCTGTTGGGGAATTTAAATCAATTCAATTTTCAGTTAGCAAACTTCTAATTTCTGATTCTGGTGTTGGGAAAAAAAAAATAAACCTGAAGGTCTATGTTTGAATATATGTGCACTATAAACTCCCGTTCTTCCCAGCCCATGGGGTAGACTGAGCAGCAGTAAAACTCAGTGACATTCAATCCCAGGCTCCTACAAAACACCCAAATACCAAACTGTTCAAACCTACGTTCATTATACTCCCCACCCCATGTCTCTGCAGACTGAATCCTGGGGTTTAACCTCAGAAGGACCCCCATCCTTGCCCTGTGAAGCAGACAGCCAAGTTCTCTTTGGTTCCTCCTCTATTACCTAATCACAGCACACCTGCAGCAACCGCGGGGCCAGACAGCCTGGATTTCTCATGTAGCATGGTGTCCCATGTTCTCAGCACAGGTGCCAGGGTCCCTGGTGGGGCCATGCTGCTGCAGGCTCCCAGCCCAGAGGTTTCACACTCAGCACAGCCCCTCTGCAGCTTCCTTTGCCTCAGGGCCTGAAGTGGGACCCCTGACAGATGTGCCCAACTGCTCTCCCAGCCAGAGGAGCACTCTGCCAGCTCTCCTGTTAGCTCCTTCCCTGCAGCACTCCCTACACAAGGCACATTCCCAGCACTGGGACGTGCATGTCATTGTGTGGTGGTATCTTTGCTGCTGCTCCTGCTCTTTCTCACCTGATTTCTCTGTCCCAGACTTCCTTACCTACCATAGCCCCTCCTGACTCTCCTGGCAGTCCCTGCTGGGATAGTTTTGTACTGCACTGTAGGGCTATAACCCCTCCACTACCAAAAGCCTGCTGCTGATTTCCAATGTATCTGGCATGAACCTTCCTGGTTCAACTGCTAGTTGTCCAAAATGTCTCAAAAAGAATATGGTTCTTACACATTTAACATTGGAATCTGATACTGTATATGTGTATGTGTATCTATATATGTATATATATGTATATATACACTGATTTATAAGATGGAGTTTGACCTTATATGAATACCATACCCATCTTTTGTAAGAATATAAAGATAAATTTTTGAATAAACTTCAGTGGTTGGACAGCATTGATATGCTGCTTGTGTATAATGCTCCATTTGCACAAATCTTTAAAGGAATGTATTTTGTAAGTTCTGCCTTATTTTATGTTGAGCATGGGCTACAGATGTAGCACTACTTGGTTTCATTTTGAAGGGCAGTTGTGTAATACTTAGAATTTCTAGGCCTGTGTTCCTGGTGTTTTGTTGTTAATCTATTGATGTGCCATTTCAAAGGCAAGAAAACAAGCTTGTTTCTAGGCAGCCCTGCTCTTCTTGAAGTTTCTTTCTCTGCATTTTAGCACTACCTGCTTCTCTGCTTCACGTTGGACTGATGTACAGCATGCTGGGGTGCTGGAGCAGACAGTAGAATCTTAAAAATTAATATTAAAATATTTTTAACAAAAACCATTGGCAGATACTCAATTTGTAGCATGTTTGGGGGTTTTTTATTTTATTAAGAGGAAATGCTGCTGGTTGTTTACCTTTTGCAGGTTTTCACTTCCTGGGCAGTTAATATTCTGACTGACTCCACCTGCACTAACCCATTTGGCCTTTAATAATTAACACAGCTCTAAAGAATTAAGTAAACAGAAGTGGAGGTGAAAAGCACATAGCAGGTTGTGAAGCCAGCCAGTGGAAAGATTCAACACTCTAACACATCCTTTAAGAAGCTGAAATTGTAATTTATTCTGACCTTAAATTGAGTTAACAATTCAGTGCATGTGTAATGGTTCAGTTTCTAATATAAAACAGCAGCAGTAGTGTGATTCTTTGCAGGAACCCAGGCAAATACTGTCTGTGGCATCTCATCAGTCTGGAAGATGTGATTTCTCACATGAGGGAGCATATATAGAGCACCAGTGAAATTCTTATGAAATCTCTCCCATGCTAGGGTGTCTAAGCACAGAGACTTTTCCTTTTCATATTTTCAGTTTTTCCCTACAGCCTTTTTTTCTGAATATCAATTTTCCCCTCCTTCCTACTGTCCCTTCTCATTTTGTGGAAGATCTAAAAATTTGATTCCATTGCTGCTTAATTTTTTCCCCCGTGCTACTTAATTTTTTCAAGAGAAAAATTACTGCTATTGTTGATAATTTCAGGTGTTACTGCATAAATTCCTCAGGCCTGATGGCGTAGCAGAAATGTTCAGCTGGATACAGTTTTTTGGTTTGGGAAGATAAGATGTGTATTATGTGTTGGTATCAACAGGTGTTATTGGATCCAATTCTGAAAGTATTAAACGGCTTCAGTGTGTCAGAGATGGTGGGACCGAGCATGGGTGCCAGAAATTGTTGTGATAAGCAGTTGCTGATGTCTGTAGATGATAGGGAGAACTGCAACCCATGTTTTGGGAAGCTGTCTAGTGTTTCAGAGGAAAATGTCCGCCAGACAAAAATTTCTGTTAAGCGCCAAAGGAGATAGCAACCTGGAAGGTTCCAGAAGAATGACCTGGATGCAGATCTTCACAGAGGTTTGCAGGCTAATTTTGAGCACCAGAGAAATTCCCTTGATTGATTTTTTTGGAGTGGGATTGGGGGGCAGGGGGTGCATAGCTTGGTTTGGTGTTGGTTATTCCAAAACAGCAGCATATTGCTCCTGGATAGTCTGAGCAAAGGCTGAGCGTGAACTGCCACAGTAAATAATGGTTTTTTGTGTAATGTTGATCAGCTATAATACTAGAGGGAAGATTTTGTTACAGTTTGTTTTAGTCTTTTTTTGCACTCAGGAATGCGTAGAAGAGATTGCACTCATAAAACAGCACACACTGGCATTTTTAGTTATGTAGTTATTATGGATTTAACAGTTAACTGATCCAGGGGAATTAATACTTCAACAGCAACTGAAGTTAGTTCATCCTGAAAATAAACATTATGTAGGTGTGCTGGAAGAATTAGTCCTTGAGAAAGCATTTACAGGTCATCTCATAGTTGGACATATTTGTTCAGCCGTTACTAGTGTTGGAGGTTTTGGTTGGGAGTGGGCATGCACTTTTATCTCATGAGGAAAATCTAGGTAAGGTTATCTAAAACACAAGCAGATCTGAATTCACCTAATTTGAATATTTTATATTATATCATCTTCTAGTCCTCATAGGTTAATCTCTTACTATCAGTGTCTGCAAAGAGAAGAAAAATGGACTTGTTGAATTTCTCCACCATGTTGACCAAAGGTCTCAGAAGCTCTGGGCCCACATTAGCAGCTTGCAAGAAAATGCTTGTATTCAAGACAGATGCTTTTTGGGCTTTACCATGTGTAGTCAGAGAACTGACTGTAATGCTGGTGTAAAATTAGGGGCAGCTGAGAAGGTTCACAGCTGTCAGCTCCAGTCCTGGAGGGACTCCCACCACACTAGTGTGCTGTGCGGCATTTGTGATACAGTGCCATGTGGAGAATATTTTGTATTTTTGTACAACTGAGTGAGCTTCCCAAGAGAATTGGGGGATGAGTGATTTTTTTCCCAATGTTTCATGAAGTTCATGGTGAGTCATATGATGTCTGGATGGAATTTAAAGACTGGAGAACCTTCTGATTTCTTTTTGCTTTTCAGTTTCTGGAGATCAGTCCTTCATAAAAACGATGAACTTCTGCCATTGTTTTCAATGACTCCCACTAAGGAGGGTGATTAGCTCTTTATCCTGAAGGTAGAGTCACTCTGTGGTTTATGAGCTGCTTCTTGCTCCCAAATACTTCACTGCTATGTGATTGGGAATAGGCCTCTGTTAGGCCAGGAGTTCCCCCAAGAGGAGATGAACCAGCAGGGATGGTAGAGGTCACTTTAGGATTGTATCATCTGAAAACTGGGTGCCAGAACAATGTGGATGAAACTGAAGGGAGCATCACCTAGCAGAAAAAGCAAAATACCCCATGTTGAGAGACTGAGTAGAAATGTAAGCATGAGGAGATGTCAAGAACAACTGCCGTTCTTAGGTTTAATGAAGAATTTTGGAATTGGAGGATTGTTTTTCCCACCCACATTATGTGAGTGCCTTGCTCTATGGCTTGTGCGCATTTAAGAGTGTTGTTACTTGAAAATGTTGGTGTTTTTAAAGCCTTTTGAAAGGTGGCTGTGTTATGGGTTGGCAAATGTGGTTTTTGGGTTTTGATGTGGGTCTATTGCAAGCATGCTCTTTTCCTGTTTAGCAGGAAGCATCCTGTCGTTGTCCCTGCAGACATGTCATGGTGGGGCATGTTACTTGTTCTCACTGGGAGTTACAAAGGTAGAAGGCTTTAGTTTCCTTTTAATTTTCAGCATATAAGATACTTGTGGAGAATCTTGCCATGGCCACAGGGCTGCACACTCTAAAATACTCTTTCCTATGCTCATCATGCTTGCTTGAACCAACCTTCCTGGATACTTACTATCAATCCCAGGTTCTGTGTGTTTTGTGCATTTTAAATACCACTGTGTTTCTCCATCATTTATGAACTGTTTTCAGGCTTACTGTTTTGTTTGCTTTGTTTGCTTATAAAAAGTTTTTATGCCTTTAAGGTTTAAATTCCACCTCTTCTCCTCTCCTGTAACCAAAAAACCTCAAACCCATGCACAAACCCCAAACAGCAGTGTATGTAGCACAGCAATTTTGTCTTGGTTAGCAGTTCCCTTTTGCACTCAGCTAGGTTGCCTGCATTTGTTTTTTGGGACAGGCTGAACTTAGCTATTGGGAAAACATAAATTTCACCCAAAACACAATGGAGGCACTGGAAATACTTCTGAGGGTCCTGTTGTGTTCTGCAATGTTGGTTTGGTTATGTAAAAACATGGTTTATTCTCAGTGTTTCTCTTTGGGGGCAGGTGAGAGTGCTGAAGGGTTCATCTGTGCATTCTGTCCTTAGGTCATGGCTGAAAACTTCCTTCAGTTCCAGCAACAGTACCAACTGTAATAGCAGTACCTAGTGATCTTTGCTCTCCTCTTCAGTCTCAGCAGAAGTAGGTTTGATGAAATGCTTACACTGCCTCTGCTGTTGCTGATGATCCCCAGCTGAATTCTTTTCCATACTTTGGGATTCCCCAGTGCAGCCTGAATGTCTGCTCCTAGTTACATTCTTGATCATACTTCATCTGCATTTGTGTCTGTGCTCCTTGTGCCTTGTTTGTTCTTCTGCATTTTGTTGCNCACTGCCTCTGCTGTTGCTGATGATCCCCAGCTGAATTCTTTTCCATACTTTGGGATTCCCCAGTGCAGCCTGAATGTCTGCTCCTAGTTACATTCTTGATCATACTTCATCTGCATTTGTGTCTGTGCTCCTTGTGCCTTGTTTGTTCTTCTGCATTTTGTTGCTTTCCTTCTCTTGCAATTTGTGCAGGATTGACCTGCAGTCCAACCAAAATAGAAATGCAGGCAGGTATTTCACATGGAAACAAGTTTTGCCCCTAATGCAGTTCCAGCATGTTTTTCTAGGACAATTTAAATGAGATGTTTTATTCATACAAAATCAGCATTGCTCTGTTTTCTTCCGATTCTAATAGTCCTGGATGAATGTAGATCATCTGCAGATTTAGAGTCATTGCAAGAGTAGTAAGTTTATATGCAAATTTATTATTCCACTGTACTACAGAACTGAACATGAGAAACTTTACCAGTGTAACATGGTTTATACTGAGTTGCCAGCAGAAGAATGATTTTGGAATTCCTGTGGAGGATGTATGATCTTAGAGTAGAAAGCACAGAAACCAAGTAAAGATGCTTTGCAAAAGGAGCACAGAGGAAGCAGGACGGACAGACAGAAACTTCTTTTTTCTTGTCTCATTCCCAACAGAAAACAAGAGCAGGAGCTTCTGACTTCCTCCTTCAGTGACAGGCGTGGTTATTTTTATAACTGTTTGTGGTTGGGTTTTTTTTTTTCCTTCTCTGGGTTTGCAGAATTAATGAATTTACTGAAACAACCTCCTTTACTGAGTGAATGTTAAGCTTTACTGTCTAGCATCGTAGGAACAGATTTACCGGTTTGGGTTTTGTTTCAGGGTTGGTTATTTTTGTTGTTGTTGCAGAAATAGGTTATCATTTGTTGCTTGAGCGACCGTACTACTTTGCATGCAAACAGCTCACTTTAGGAGCGTGAGGATAGCTCATAGTGATTTTGTCATCTCAGGAGTTACAAGCTTTACTAAATTATTTGTAGAGGAATATACTTAGAGGAAAAGATGGTAAAAAATAATGCAAGATCAAACAAATAGTGACAGGGATGGGAACAGAGTTCAGCAATGCTTCTGTCTCTTATCCTGTCTGCAATGCATCAAAGCTGGGAAAGGGATCTAGACTTAAACTTGCTTCAGTCATGCTGCCCCTAAAGTTAAAATTAACGAGGAGCAACTCTCTAATCCGTGTCACTGTGTAGCTGCCCAAGTCTTTGAGCAGGCACTGGCCATGGGGCAGCCTGGGCTGGCAAGACGGAGAAGCTAAAACTGCTCCCTTTGGCCTGAGCATAAAATGTTTGTGCTTAGTTAGGTGGAAACTCTCCCTTAGAGTGGGGCCTAAGGACATTGTTACACAGTGTAATTAATTAAGTGCTGTTATTTTAATTATGTAATAGAATTTAAAGCCTTAAGAAATACTTGCATAGTGTTTTAGAATGAAGTAAATATGTACTTAGTATGTTTAACAGTGAATGCAATTGATTCAAGATTAAATACTGTGTTCAAGGGGAAAAAAATGCAAACATTTTTGAAAAACAACTTGTGATGTAACTTTGCAGAGCATTTTTGTTGTATGTGTAAGACAGTAATATACAGAGGTTACAGCATTTAACATTCCTTCTTCTGTCAGCTGTGGTTCGATATTGGTTGTGGATTCCCTTATACTACACTGATTTCATGCAGTGTAGGTGACGTAAGGTCCAGTTCTGGCCCTTTCCATTCTGCTTCTTGTTTCCCAGCTGTGTACAGGCCACCTTACTTTGCTTCTCATTTGCTTCCCCCTCCTCCTCAGTCCCTTTGAGAATAGCTCGCCTTTCTCCCCAAACTGTTGAATCTAGCTTGCAAGGTGAATCTGTCCATGTGATTTAATTCCTTTCACCTCAGCTTTGTTTTTACAGTGTCCTACTTTGTGGGGTTTCATCGTTCATTTGTTCAATTGCCTTTTGAGAAAGGAGCAGAAATAAACACCTCAATACTCCTGTTTGTTTTTTCTTGGTTATCCTCTTTATTCCTCTTTAACTTTTTTTTGGTTAAAATTATTAACTAAGGGATTTTTATAAACTCATTAAGCAGTTCTTTCTTAGGACTAGCATTGTGCCAGACCAGGTTCCTGAGACAAATCTTAACTATTCCAGCCACCACAGTCAAAATTCCACCACAATCTTGGAATTCAGATTCCCTCTCTTTCCCAGCAAAGTGTATTTTATGACTTCCAGGAACGCAAACGTGCAAAAGCTGTCAATCCCAGAGAAGTTCTTGTTAGGAGGACCTGGTTAAAGCACAAGTAATCATGACTCTTTACTCTTTTCTGGTAATAATAGAAAGATAAAGAGAAATAAAAAGAGGTCAGAAAATAGATTTTCACAAGATGACTTCATATGCCTTTTTTCCTAGGAGAGAAATACTAGTGGAATATGTAAAATGTAAGTAATTTATTATTTTTATATATTTACAGAGTTCTTTGAGTTTCTTTTTGATAGTAATCCACATTGCTTCCTCATAGAATTTGGATTTAAATAGGACATTTCAATCTCCACAATTCTTTATGTTCATTTTTTTCTGTGTATGAGAGAGTTTAAACTGGTGATAAATTATGTGGGAGGATAATTTATGTTAAAAAGGGAGAGGATTATGAATTTTAGAGGTGACCTACCAGAGATTGTGTCTATTCTTACTATTTATGATAGTTAAACTAGACTGAAAGTTCTGAAATTTTGAGTTATGTTTTATAATACTAGCCTTGAAAATGTTAGGATTCTCAAATTTGATGATTCCCTAGTCATGCCAGGACATGTCAAGCCTCTTCTGTGTTGCTTTTCTTTGTTGTTGAGATAGTTGACTCAAAATTCTGCATGAAACAATTACACTTGTATAATGTTCCTATGCCAGATCATTGGCATCTGCTATTTCTTGTATCTTTTGTGATACTTCCGTGCTCTTCATTGCCTGGTGAACAGGTGATCATGTATTCTGCATGTGCAAAACTTAGTGTCATCAAGGATCTAGATCCAGTAATTATCCCAATAACTTGAGGAAGAGCTCTTCTTTTCTAGAAGTTTGATTTTTGTTTTTACAGTTCTTTTAAGTTAGCTCTGGCAAACGACTTGACAGCTTCACTGGGGAAAGAAACACCTGTTACTTTCTGAAAATAAATAAACTCAGTTAATGATAGGATAGTAGTGGAAGTTATATACTAAAATACTGCATTGTGTTGTCTGTGTTGCTTAAACTTATTGAATATTAAGATTGTTTGTTGCATGGTATGGTTTCATCATTCATTTCTTTAATGTGTAGGTTGAGTAATGTTTGCTGATACCCGTGATGAATTTAGCATAATAAAATTAAGGTGTTCACAATGTCAAGTACCAGGAGGTGTACAGAAAGCATCTATTTTGAACAGCAGTAAGAGTGACCTGACTGTACTAAACTGACACAGATATTTATAAAACAGCTTGAATAAAAGAAATTTAAACTACTGAGTTGGGTTTTTTTGGGCAGTGACCTGATGTCTAACTAGTCATTGCTGGATGATGTTTTATTAGATTCCAATTGTCAGCAAACAGTATTTGTCAAAGCTTGTGGGAGGAAGTGTGGTGTAAGAGTTTGGATTCTTGCTGGTGGAGTTACTGGCATTCTTTGCACATCTGTAATCAGCCTTAACTGATATAGTTTGGTAGTTTATCCAGCTCTGAGTTTTATAATCCAGAACAAAAAACTAGCTTAGTGTGGAAATAGCCAGTGAGCATGGATTGTACTGGTTTGGGCAAGTTCTGTTGCCACAGAAATAAGCTGATGTGAAACTGGATGGGTATAATCAGATATCTTCTGAAAGCAACTGAGATGCTTGCAACATGAGGCAGAGCAGCTGTCAAAAATGTTCTTGTGCAAATGTGATTATCTTTATTTTTGGACTAACCAGCATTTTGTCTTCACAGCAGCTACACTTCTGAATGGAAGTGGCTTGTAGACAGAGCTAGAATTGGCAGCCGTTGGACATGGCTTCAAGCCCAGATTTCAGAACTAGAATACAAAATCCAGCAACTAACTGACCTTCACAGGCAAATACGTGCCACCAAGGTATTGTCCGTAAGCTCATAAATCAGCTTTTCAAATCATCTTGTGACAGTGTTTCTTGTAATATTTATGTATTTGGTTTCTTGTTGCTGTTCTTTGTTTTGCCCTAGACTTCTTGTGTCTGTGCAGGCTGTCACGTGCGGAGTTAAATGGGAAAGACATCAGGAGCTAAAAACTATTGTACCTTAAAGGCACCAGTATAGGACTGTGCTTTGGGAACTCTTACCTTTGTATCTGTGATAGTGACTTTGTTAGTGGCTTTCAGGGGCCCAGCACACAGTACTGCATTTATCACACTGGTTTTTCCCTCTGCAGGAGAGATGAGATTACGTTTTCAGGTGGAATGGTTGGTTATTAATTGTTGTGTTGTGGTCTTTCAGGGTGGGTTTTTTGTTACTTGCAGTGCGTGTTTATTCTGAGGATTAGATGGTTAATGTTTGTACAGTACTTTGAACAGGTCAAGGATTAAGAATTACTAAAATTCCAATGTGTGTAATTCATGTACTAGTTTTTGTAAATTGAACTGGCTAGACAGTGGGAAAGTGACATTCCTAAACCGTTAGTAATCTAGCTATCAATTTAATGAGTTCCCCAGGTCATATTCACATAAAAGAAACCAAACCTTTGTGAGGTGGTGTGATAGTGAGGGGTTTTAGAGCAGGGCTCTTTGACTCTTCATCAGTAAGCCTCATGTAGGTTTTTTGGTCTGTGTTGGAGTCAGATAAGCACAACTGAGAAGAGCAAGAAGATACTTCAGAGTTTATGTGGCTGAACATGAGACTTAGAGGGAGTTTAAAAGGAGAGGAAAATCACCTCAGAGAGCATTTCCTTCTGAAGACATAAAGAAAAATTATTCCATCTTCTCCTTTTGCCCTCAGAGCCCTTCTTTTCATATCCAGCTTGTCCCCAGTCAGGTTTTTCATTACAAAGAAATGAAGAGCCTTTGTTTAAGGGGCTGTGAAAGGATATGTTGTATTTTGGTGAAGGGTGAGAACGCCCATGTTTTGGTGTTGTCCTAAATACCAGATACGTGCACACTCTTATACACAAAAGCTGTCAACCTTTATGATGGCATAGGTCAGATGAGCTACAGAAGGTTGAGTAATAAATATCAGAGAAATAAGAGGAAAAACATTCTTTTAGTCATGCATTTTCTTAGCATTAGGTGGTATGTTGGTTTGGAGCCAAGTTATCTTCCTGGTGGAGATTGTTAGTGACATTCCTTTCTGAAACTCCATGCCCGTTTTACCAGCTGTGGTATGTAGTGTTTGGCATTGTGTCCCACAGTGAAGGCAGGCACCTGTTTTCTTCAGATGGGTTTTTTTTTTGTGTACATGTTTATATTATACCAGTGCAGCAGCTACAGAAGGACATGTGGGCTGATAGAAGAGCTCTTTGTTTTCATTTAGTGGCTGCAAAGGCGTTACACAATATCATTAGAATTTGTATGCTGTTTAATGGTTTTAGAGTGGTTTTGATGTGTTTTGAGTGGAAAAAAATGTGATTTATAGCCAGGGAACAACTATTTCAAGCAAAATGCTGCTCCTTGAGCACCATAATGCAATAGGAAGGGAGATGAGTAACTTGTGGACTGTCCTGGTCTACTACATTGTGTCTTCTCCATCTCTACACACGCAGAAGTAGCACCTTTGGATCTTTGAGAATCCTTTAATTTAAAAAAAAATCTATATCTGCAAAACAAAACAATTCCATTTGGGGAGGAAGGCAGTCATTGCCAAAACCTACTGATTGTAACTCATTTAACTTGTAATGTAGTCCGTATTAGTCTTCTAATTCTTTACTCTTCATCTTCTGTGCCTATTCCATCTCTCCCTTTCCATACACTCTGTCAATTTTCCTCTTCCTTTTCTGCTTTCCTCTTTCCATACTTGGTAAACAGGTTTCTAAAACTTCAAAAAATAAAAGTCCATTGGAAGCATGTGTGTGTGTATGTCCCTCTTTTCAACACTTTTAATGTGTCTTCCCATTCCTCTGACCTCAAAATTTGGGTTTTAGACTTTTTAGACTCTCTGTGGTCATGACCTATGATCTTTTTACTAAAAAGACCTAAAGAATTTAAGTTCTAAAGGAGTTTAAAGCTGTTGAGGTAGCTTGTCCTGTTGTGGCACACAAAAATTAGTTCTCTACTTGAATGTCCTTGAATGTACTGCCCATAGTATGTTACTGGTCTGGATTTGTGTCCATCTGTAAATGGAAAAGTGCAGATGATGATCTGTGTGGAAAATCTAGCATTGACTTGATGGACATTCAGAATCTCTGTGCCCTTTTTAGGCATTAAACCAAGTTCTCAAGCACCTTTGTTTATTTTTAGAGAATATCTTTGTTCTCAGCTTTGAATTTATAATTCAAACAGTGGAATAAGGTAGGCACAATGAGAACAAGACAATTTCACTTTTTCTCCTAGTCTCTGAAGTCTCTTTGAGACTTGCTTTTATATTTTAAGGCCAGTTGCTGCTGAGGTGGGAGTAAAGGTCTCACTGAAACTACAGGACCCTTAGTTTTCCATAGGCACAACCTAGGTGAAGTCTGTCTTGCTTAAAGAAATAGCAATATGGCTTCCTTGTGTTCACATTATGACAGTCTTCCTTGTTCTTTGATTGAGTGGAATACTGTCATTAGAAAGACAAATTTGAGGTAGTATTATAATGATCCCCTTCTCTTAAAATTTGCTTGATATTTGAGTAACAGTTAGTACTTCAAAGCAGGTAAGTTCTTTCCCTTTCTCTTTGGAAAAAGCCTGGAGAGGTTTGATTGCCTTTTCTGGTATTACATTTATTTGCTCAAGATAATGACAAACTAAGGAACTATTTGAGGACTGGGTTTGACTGTCACAAGGTTATTTTTGCTTTTATTTTGTTTAACGTTTTAAGTTCTTAAACCAACTGATACATTACCTAGGGTTGTACTAGAGACTTCTATTTTTCTAATCTGTCATGTGGAAAACCCAGTAGGGATATTATTTTCCTAGTTCCATTTATGAAACTTCGTTATTTCCCTACCATATACAATTGTATTTTTCTTATTAGGTGCTGTTCTAGATGGTACACCACATCTGATACCATATTTGTGCAGATGGTCTTGAAAAGCAGTGCTAGAATATTTAGGATACTTACTTCTAATTATGAAACTCTAAAAATGCTCACCTTAAAAGAATTAGTTATTAAATTGTAAAAGGCTTTTGTTTGGAATTGTGTAATTTCTGCTACGTAAATAACAGCCTTGATGTTTTGCATAGAACATGGATAGGAATAAAAGAAATAGAGCACTTTAAAATGTCTCCAGCAAAATTTATTGACTGCAGAGACCAAAACCAAGTTCAAATCAAAGGGTGGTCATTTCTTAGAGAGTCTAAAAAGTCTAAAACCTACTCTTAAATCAGCAGGCAAATGATCATATAATATTCTAATAAGTATGAATTTCTGATTTGAATTTTGGCACGGATGTTTAAGCAGTAGTATGGCACTGGAGTGATTGCTGTTACAAGGAGTAGCATAATTGATGCAGCTTTTTATTAAACGAAATGCCTACTATTTCCGTATTTTAGCTGCGAAGTGCTGGAAAGTTGTTGGGAGGATTTAAGAGGGATGTGCCAGCTTTGACTGCCCCTTAAAAATGATTTAGGACGGTTAATCTGTTGTCAGCCAACTGTGTTCATTGCTGTTGTCTAGGGGATGGTGGTCTTAGAAGAATTCCCATTTCCAAAAGACATTTTGAAGAAGCAAATACAATTGACAGACCAAGAAGCTTTATTAAACGCCACAAGAAATTCTCAAGCTGCCTTTGAGAGCCAGGATTCTTTGCCGGAACATGACTTTGAAATGTCCCCCAGCAGTCCTACTCTGCTTTTACGAAACATAGAAAAACAGGTAAAGTAAAACAAGAATGAGTTGTCAGTAAAGCCGAATGATTGACTTCAGAAATAGGGAGGTTCCATGGTGATGACTTCCTGAAAGAAGGGTATTTTGCAGTCCTGGGAGTGGGTGCTGATTAATTGAAGGGTTTAAATAACTACACTGCACATCAGGTTTACAAATTAACCTCTTATTTCTGACGCATCTATGTTACTGCTTTGTTTCCTTCCAAGCTGACACATGACAGCCTCTAAGAACCACTCACAAACCTGCCCCTGCTTTATAGTCAGGGTCAGTGTAGCGTTTCCACAGGTTGTTTCAGGAAATACTTAATGTGAGACAAAAGAGTGCAGTTGGCAGTGGAGATACATTGCCCTTGAAATTAAAAAAAAAAAAGGCCCAACAGAATACAGTTGTTCATCTGCCTTTTCAAACATTGTAGGACTCTGGTTCGGAGCTGAGGAATTCCAGGTACTTACCAGGTACAGTGGAGGTGTAGTTGTGAGCAGAGTTTCATTTTGCAGCGTGCAGAATGGCTGTTTCAATGGTTGATTCCAGGAAATATGATTCCAGAAGGGTTTTGTTTTGCTTGAAAGTACATAAAGGATGTAGTAGGATCCCATTGCTGAAGGAGATACTGGAAATTTGTTTTTCAGAACAAATTTATGCCATTTGTGTAAAACAAACCTGAGAAAGCCACTGTGGGGCATTAATTTGTTACTCTGCTGCTCTACATAAATTCCTGGTCATACACACATTTTTTTAAAAGGGTTAAAAGCAGTAGCATGGAGTACTAGTGTCTGTTCCTGAATCTCTGTGCCAATTTTTCTTACTTGATAGTCATACTTTCCTGTTCTTAAAATGCTTCCTCTCGTTGATAAATCTTATCCACCACAGGCAGGAGTGAGGAAGCAATGAAACGGGAAATTTACATGCTCAGTGCTGGCAATTGCATAAGGTAACCCAAAGAGCATTTTTAGAATGTGGTGAATGGCCCCTCTTTAAGTGGTGGCTTGGAGAATTAAACACACTTTTTAGTAAGACTGTTGACAGTTAAAGTGATAGTGGTCTGTTTCCTGGTCCCCAAGTGGCCACAAACTTGGTCCAAGGGGTGCAAGAACTTTGATGATCTGAAAATTACTTGGAAGTAAAGACTAACACATCTCACATACATTGGATATCTACCCCTTTTACACCACTAAAAGCTTTGGGGTTTGATTTCCTTTTTGACTACCAGTTCTGTTCTTAACTCTGAAAGTCGTGAGTTTCTTGTTCAGTGTCAGGAGCAACAATCTGCAGCCTGAAGCGCGTCTACAGATATTCCCACAGAATTCTTCAGTCCGGTGTTAAAGTATTTCTTTGTTAAAAACAAGTAATTTTGCTTGTGAACCAAAAGAAAAGTCATATAGAATAAAAGTGACTAAGGCTGGTGATTTTTATTAATACTGTTTTCACGTCCTTTTCATAGCTAAATATATGCTTTTCCTTTTGTTTTGGAAGTCTGCCTTTATTTTTCATGATCTTATATTGAGTAGAGACTGCTCCTTACAGAATGAATTCTGTTGAAATTTTTATATCAGTCTGCTAACTATTTTACTGGCATCTTGTTTGTTTTGTCCAGTCCTTTTATAATTGACTTGCTACTTCTGTACTTCAGTATCCATCCCTGAATTTTTTATTCTGATGTGAAATTTTTTCCTGACTGCATCACTTAAATGTTAACAGAAAATATGTGAGTTGTAACAAAACAGAAAAAAAATTCTTCCTCTTTCTGCATAAATGTAAAATGTAAATATAAAATCAAATTGTAAAGAAAATGTAATGGGTAACCTTTAGCAATTCAAGTTTTAAACATTCTTAGTTCTGAATGAAAATCCAAAAAAGTAATGCAAAAGGTTTGGGTTTTTTTTTTAAAAGGAGTGTGCCATTTCAGATACATTTAACTTCTGTTCAGTGTGCTGAACACAGTTTCCTCTAAGCATTTATTGTGAGAATAGCCTTTAAGGTCTGACATTTAAAACAAAAAATCATGGTGAAATGTTACTTGGAGACAGTCCACAATTCATTGCTTCTCAAGGAGTAATTCTTAGTTGTAACAAATTGGCTACATGTGTTTCCTTTGTTTTGGGTCAGTTTTGAAAGTCAGGGTTTTTTGCAGGAGGCAGGGGGATGGTTGCCTCTTGTTGCTATTTTTGAGGATACTAGAAGATTTTATCCATTCTGTCTGTTGTTTCAATAGTCCTCATGTAGTTACACTTCCTTTTATGGAAACACCTGTGTCAAACCACAGTAAGCAATGAAGAGGATTCTTCTAAGAACAAAAATACTTTGAGCAAACAGAATGTACAGTGAATAGACAGTTGACTTTTTCCCCCCGTTGAAATGTTTGTCAAATGACCAGTTAGCAGCTCTGCCTGCAGCTGTTGTAATATCAGCTATAAAGTGTTCCGTTTTCTGTTTTCCTTTTAAAGACCTTTGGTTACAATACTAAGATCACTAATGTATTTGGGGTACTACTTCAAATGTATAAACAATGTTCAGGGTTGTGTTGGTGTTTTGTTGATGTTTTATTGGTGTTTTATTTGAGTTTTGGTAGGGTTGAACATAACAATTGTGAAAGAAAAACCATGCCAACATGGTTATTCACAGGAATAAACTAAATATGGTTTTTCCATGATGCACGGGACTGAAATCCTCAGTAGGAAAACAAGAACCCAGGACCTTTGAGCTGTTGAGTCTGGATGAAAGTCTGACTACCTTTAATTTTTATTTTTTTTCCAGAGTGCACAACTAAGTGAAATCATCAGCAGCCTAATTGCTCCACTCAATCTGTCTCCAGCTTCTTCATCTCTTTCATCCAAGACCTGTAGACACAGACAGCTGGTCAATGGCATCTCCTTCAGGTAGGTGACAGTGTGGTAGGGGTTTTTATTGAGAATAACTTTCTGTAAAGTTATCTATATGGAACTAATAAGCATTAGAATATTAAATAAGGAAAAGAGAGCTGCTTTCTGCAGGCTTCAAGAGAAGTCAAGTCTTGATTGTAAGGTTGAAAATAGTAGGGTTTTGTGTTGTTCCTAAAGATCCCAAAGAAGTATAGTCACTGTAACTACATTTAAGTACTGGGAAGATGAATCTGTGAAGTAGTGAAAGAATATTGGAGCACATTTCTTCTGATTGTTTTGAGACTTAATGCATTCTGTCATAACAAGTGCAGTTTTATTTCTGGAAAACTGACAAACTAGATTAGTAGAATGTGTAAGCAATGTTACGTGTCTCAGCAGGGGTCAGTGTCAGGGTGGTAACTTCATTAATTTTAAGCAGATCAGTCTTCAATAAAAGGCCAAGTTTATCTTTGCCACCTACATTTTCAGGAATTCAAGGTATTTTGTTCTGGATGGACATACCTTCCAGGATGACTGTAGGTTGAAATTAATATTTTAGAAAAATGTTTCTCAGTGCTAGTCCATACTACTTAGTAATTTCATCTTTTATTCAAAGATTTTAAATACAGTACAGGCTGTAATAAGTATTAGTTTCAAAACAACATTAAGGTGATTGACTACAGTTACAAAAGACCTAGGTATGTTGGATATTTTTCCTGAGTTACTTGTAATGCGATTTTTGAGGATGCTGTTATTCACAGGTCTTAATTAAGATCAGGTGGATGAAGAAACTGTTCCCAACTTGAGCTGGGGTGTTTATGGCAGAGTGTGCAGCAGAACATAATTCCCTGGCTCCTGACTCCAAGAAGAGCTGTCCACACCGTCTGTTTCAGCTTTGCTGCAGAGGCTATAGCCTCCTACAAAGAGATTATAATGAGCAGGTTGGATGGGCAGCTTCTTTAGCTGCCGTCTGTTCCACAGTGATTGTGTGATTCTGCCCTAAATGTAAGGATGAAGGGGTCCTGGCATGTAACCTCCCTGCTCCTGATGTATCAGTTGTTCATAGATGATGTAGGAGAAAACCAGAAGGTTCCTCTCAGATGTGGACTAAAAATAGCCCTGAAATAGGAGTTGCTCACAGAGATGGGTATGTGGAAGAAGAGAGTAATTTAGGCTGTGTCTTAGGTCTGACTTCTTCAGAGACAGATGAGGAAGAATTCCTTCTTTTAAAAATGTTTTTAGGAGCGTATGAAGTTAACTTCATGATGAGAGACTCTAATGGTGTAACTTCAAGCCAATGCTCTTCTTATTTATTAGGCACTGTCCAAAGTCAGTCTTTCCATTTCATGAGTAACACGTTGTTTGCTCATGGACCACTCTCTAAGGTTGGTTGTTTTCTACTCATGACCTGAAAATGTCCAAAGAAAAATGTTAGGACTTGGAAGATTTTCTCAGTGCTGTAGCTTTAAACTGGAGTTTGGCAAGTTAGGTGTTGGTAGGGAATCTGAGAGACTTTAGGGCTTTCTAGATGCTGTCTTAAACATGAGTTAAACAGTTAATTGTCATTTTTCACTGTTTATGAAGTGTTGTGAAATCTGCAAATAAATACTGTTCATTAAAGATTCCTGAAATAGAGTGGTTATCATGAGAATCCTGCAGGGAAATTCACTGCCTCCTACTTCTTGGGATTTTTTGACTGTGTTTCAGGGTTTTGTTGGTATTCTGTTGTTGTAGTAGCTCTGTGTTCAATCAATTGAATTAACTTAATAGTTAATTATTAACTTACACGCTGCAGTTAACTTAATTCTTGGCTGCTCTCCCCTTGCTTTTTCTAGAGCTGCCTCTGACTGTATTCAGCATTTCAGAAAGCAGAAATCAAAATCCAATGGAAAATAAGGGGATTTTTTTGGTTTTGAGAGGGGAAAAAATAGATGATAGGAATTTTCACTTAAGTGAGTTCTTGAAAATAGTTGTAGGCTGTTGATGTGAAAAACACAATAGTCCATGTTTAAAGTAGGTTTAAGCATGAGCTGCTTTGGGGTTGGTAATTGTGGGGTTGCAGTACAGCTGGTTACATTGGCTGTTCGCAGTGGAAGTGGAGGTGCATGTACAGTTCCTGGTTGACTGAATATAGGTAACCTTGAATTGCCATTTGTCAAGGCCTAATTACATTAGTGCCTTCCTTTTTTTTTGTGTGGCTTTTCCTTTCAATTTAATCTAGGTGCCAAGATTAGCCCAAAGCATTGCATAAAGGTAGATGCTCATAGAAGCAGTTCCCTAAGCTAGTGATACCCACTTTCTTCTGAGAGGTGAGCAAGGAAAAATTGGTTACTTCAGAACAAATAGTGCCTGGCTGATGGCTTCCTGTGCAGGCGTGCATCTGGAAGTAAGGTCAAGAGCAAGAAAGGCAAACCTATGAGCTTTGAAAGGAGCATTCTAGCAAATTTGTTACTTTCACATGTGGCCATGGTTCATTTTGCTCTTCTGAAGAATCACATTTCGAAAACCACTCAGGCTAAGATCAAACTAAATGGGTAACTCAAAGCTTGATTGGGAAACCTTTTAAACAAGTGTCAGGAAAACCACACTGCCATGTACAGGAGCTCCAGGCCACAAAGATGAGATCTCTCTTCATCTGAAACTGGAGCAGTGCATTGCTGCACAGGAGGGTAAATAGAGCAGATGTCAGAGACTGCAGAGAATTTACCAAAGGCCTGGGCAGACCACCAGAGCAAAGGCAGGAATCACAGAAGTTGAGGAGTCAGGCTGAGGAGCTTTTTGTTCTCATTTATCTGTCCAAGTTGTCTCTCACTTAAGAGAGAGGTATGTGGAAATCTACAAGTCGAGCTTGGGACCATCTGACTTGGAAAATGTTTCTGAGAATTCAGAGAGAGTATTTTAAGAAACCTTTTCCGTGGACTGTAAACCTTGTATTTCTTTCTCAAGCCTTAAAAATGCAGTGTTAACATTAAGAATGTCATGCTTCAGTATTTCAGGCTTTTTCTTGGCACTTACTGATATGTTCCTTTAAATACTTTGTACCATCCCTCTGTTAATTAGCATGTTATTTTCATGTGTCTGTGTTGCTTATTGGATTGTATTGATGTGTCAGAAAGACAGCTCAAATTCAAGCCCGTAAAGCCTGGTTACCACTCCAACACAGCATGGGATGGTGTTTAATCACACTTCCTTAACAAGCCCTTTTATTTAATAAAAATGTGCTGTTGAAAGAATACCACCTATCAAAAAAGATTTATAAGTGGACTTGTAATAAATTTATTTTCATGTTCTATTGTGTCACAACTTTACCAATAAAACTGTGACTTGTCATAAGACAAAATAATCATTTGTGCAGATAGATGACCTGTTATGAACCAAGGCCAAAATACCTTGTGTAGTTGCACTGCTCAGACAGTTCAGAGTTGTGATCAAGGTCTTCAGTATTGTAAAAATAAAAGCACTCTTGAGTGCTTTTTTGCAGCAAGCCTTCAACTTTGCAGGCAGATGTTGATACAGCAACAAAATAAAATCAGGAATACCTATAACAGGGAAGTTCATTCTTCCCATTGAGTCATTCCCACCCAAATAGGAGAGTGTTTTAAATTCTTACCTTGTGGTATTGCCTATTCTGGTCACCAGACAGGCTGTAGGTTGGTGAGAATGGTGTGAGGTTGTTCTACACATACATATAGGGGCTTCTACTGCTCTTGGCCACATCTTTGCACTTGATTTTGACTCTCTACACCTGAAGTGTATAGAGTTCCTAATTTTGATACAAATGCTTCACAGTGAGTTGCAACCCCTATGCTGAATGATCACTGGTTTGTAAAGCTTTGCTTAGGTTTCAGTTCTTGAGCAAAACCAGAAAATCTTGAAAGTGGTGGGACAAATCTAGGTCTCCTTTATGTTAGCATGACTTCTTGTCATGTCTTGTTCTTGAATGGAACGTCAGTGTGAAGGGAAATATTAAAAAACTTGAAACTCATACGTGTTAAAAATGTTAGAGAGTTCTTGAATTTGTAAAAAACAAAACTCAATAAATGCTTGAGGGTTTAACTTCATTTTGACATTTGTTTCCATGAGCAGAAAGGTAAACAAGAATGATAAACTCCCTTTCCTGACCTGACATAGGAAGAATCAACTAGCAAAGCACATACACAATTTTCTGAAACAGCATGCTAAAACATCTTGGTGTTTATAAAATTCTCTTGGAATTAGATAGCTAATGCTAATCAGTGTATGAAATCTTGGCCTGTGCATGTGGAGCATATTTAACATTTTATATTTCCTCTCCTCATTATTTGTGAAACTGCAGAGCTTCAGACAACAGAGAGGTATCCTCTTCAAGCAGCTGGTTACTTGATCATCAGCACATCAAGAAAAGAAGAAGAGACAGGACAAGACTCAGATCTGTCTCTGTGAATAATGTGAGCACATCTGCCCGAACAAGGCCACTTCACAGTTTCCAGAAGAGGAAACTGTACAGAATGCACGGTGCCTGTCACTGGAATCAGCAGGTAGGCCCTTGCCTCTTGTTCGGGAGAGAAAACCAGAGTCCAGCTGCTCGAGTCGGCATGAGTCTTGTCTGGCGTGCCAGAGGAGCAGTGCATGCTGTGCTGGTTACTTGTTGTGTTCAGGGACCATAGAGTGTGTGTGGCAGCAGTACTGGATGTGTCTGCAGGAGCTCAGAGTTAATGAGTTGAACATAAAAATTAAAGATAGCTCAGAGTCCTGCTTATCAAATCAGTTTGTTGTATGGCTGTCTTTAAAGCCGTTGTACAATCTGAGAGACAACTTGAGAGTTCTTTGGGAGGCCTGACTGCTGAGGAGACAGGCTACAGTGTAAAGCATCTGCTTGCTTGTTTTCAGAATATGTGTTTTAGCTACAGGAAAGTTTACACAGCTGGTGGCACATAATTTTCTAGGAAATTGAATTGCAGTATCTTAATCTTGTTTCCATTTTTGCTGTCTCTGATTAGTTATATTGCCTTTTTCATGACACTTTAAGAATGCTTTAAAACTCTTAGAATTTTCTGCATTACAGAGGAATTAATATTTTAAAATGGAAAAAAACACATTGTCTGTTGTGCAGAACAAGGCTATCTGCTTGCATCTGATTTTAATAGCATATTGCTGGTAAGAATGTATAATGAGTTTAGCTGTGGTGCTTAAACAGTCTAATTTGGGACCAGAGACAGTATGAACTCATTCTTCAGAGCAGTGTTAATCCCAAGAGGTTTTAATTTCTTGATTTTACTTTGCCTTTTTAAAAGTGTAGTATTGAGGGAAATCTCCATGCCTCCTCAGCTAACTGTCTAGGATTTACTAAGTGTGCCAGTGGTCTGGGGAGCAACTTCCTGTGCAAGGATGTTCTGTGCTGATTCAGCATTCTCTGCAAAATGGCAGAAGCGTCCTAGTTTTAGCAAGATACTTTTGTGAAAAACTGTCCAGTTTCTTACTAGTTTGAGTTCCCAGCTTCCCTGCAGTGGGGCTTAATGACTTGGCAGCCTGCCTGGAAGGTTTGGACCAGGGGGGATGGGGTTGGAGAGTGAGTCTGGGAGCTCTGCCTTCTCCTAGGTACTTAGCCTTTTCATCTTCCTTGCATTGACCATGGAGACTGTTGTGGACTTGAACTTAATGTTTCCCATTCAATCCTATCACAGAGGTTGGAGGCCTCCTGCCGTGGCTGATGCCTCTAACTGCTTCTTGCAGCTGTGGAGAGGGCTCCTTAGCAAGAGACTCCAGGACTTTCCCTTCCTTCTACTTAAACGTGAAGGGTTTTCACTCCAGATGCAGTTTCTAAATAACAGGCCTTTCTGGAAGCCTCTGTCTTGCAGGCTCAAGTATTTCATGTTTCTACAAGCACTGCCTATGTCTCTGTGTTCTGAGAAGTGGGCCAGAGTTAGTGAAGTTCAGAGAATATCAGTAAAGGCTTGTGATCAGAAACTCCATTTCTGTAGCCTGACAGCAGGAGTTCAAGGCAGGGTTTGCATTTTTACCTTCAACCAGCCATAGAGCTGAGCTGCTCTGCATGCTTGATAGTTTACCTTGACTTGTAGGCTGCAAAGATAGATTTATAATTAACCTTTGGCTGCAGACTGCAAGCAAAAAGTATGTTTTTAGGTTACTAGTTAAGACTTCAAGTATTGGAGCTGGAGCAACTGTGTGTCTGCTCCATGCTCTTAACATCTCTCGTGCTGGGTTACGTTATGTTAATCCGGCTTCAGTGTCTTTGTACCAAAAGTGCAGAGATGTCCCAAAGACAGTGGGGTAAAACATCCTTGTAGGGAATGCTGTTTATGCTTACCACAGCTCTCAGCTCAAAACCCTGTGTTTAGACTCTGCTTTTGAATGTCTTTTCCATGGGGAAGTTAACTGAGAGGCAATGTGGAGAACTACATCATGGGCTACAGAGAGATTCTGTAGCTCTTGTTCCTTGAGAAAACAAGAGATGATGGCAGCAATTGAGTTGTTAGCTTCAGTCTTCATGCAAGTGCCAAACTCAATTAAGTTTTGCAAATTAAGGTAAAGCAGGGAACAAAGCCTCTCACACAGTGTTGATTAAAAACAGAGGATCAGGGATTCTTCTGGGGAAGTTCGTGATAAAATTAGACTGGACGTTTCCAGCACATTCTGACAATCAAACCTAAGTGGCTATTGAGGTTTTAAATTAAGAGTCATCAGCAGTGTATTGTTTCATTCAACAAATCCTATTCTAACAGGCCCTGTCACTTTCTTAGTCCTGTATTTGCTACACTTGGTTACCCAGCTGCTCATCCTGTAATGAAAGAGCACTGGCCATCATCCCAGGCTGGCTGCTGGCTTAGGCAGATGTCTAAGGATAAGGATGCAAAATGGGGACTGGCTTCTGGGATTGATACCTAGTTTTCTCTGAAAATGTGTTTATATTCCCCAGAGTAATCCAGCAAATTTCCTCTGGTCTTTCACAGAAAAAACAAGTAACTTCTTAGCACATGGAAAATAGTTGGATTTTTAATGTAATGTTAGTGTGCCTTTACTAGCAAGTGCCTCTCCCATATTTCCTCAAATTTGACATATTTATATAACCCCTGGTACCACAATCTGTGAGGACCCCCATTTAAGGTCACTGGCCTTAAAACAAGCTGGAAGGCTTGCAGCAGATGTGGAATTAACAGATTCCAGCTTGCCAAAATCAGAGGAGAAAACTGAATCTTCTGAATATTGCAGCTCCTGGTGCTGCCTGGTTTGAACAGCCAGCAAGCAGTGCCTGGCTGTGCTGAGGGAAAATGCTGGTCTGCAAAGTAATTTGAGCAAGGTGGTCACTAAAGAACTCTGACCAGAGAATCACAGCAAAATGCAGGCCTCTATGTGTGGGACATTAAGAAATGCTGGGATAACTTTGAGGAATTCGCAATTGGGTTTTCATTCCGATGACTGGTTGTACCCTTTGTGCATCTGAATGGCATTCAGAGTGTCATCCTCACATCTCTTCAGATTCATTTGGGAAACTCATTCTCTCCCTTCACCCCTTAACATCCATGTTAGGAAAAGTAAAGTGTGAAACTGTGAACTGTTATGCCATCTGTCAGTTCATAAGGTCACTGGGAAGACAGCCACATTTTTTCTCTTATCTACTGCCATGCCACATCCATTTACAATGAGTACTTATGACCTAGTAGCCTCCTGTTGCCTGTGGAGAGATGCCCTATATTGTCCTCTACTGTTTCTTTTCTGAAAAGGACTGCACCTTCTCCTGCTCTGCTAGTTAAATAATGCTTACACAGGGTAGTATCTAAAAGAAAATATAGAAGTCTATGAAACTCTGGAAGACCTTCCAGACTGACAAGATAGACCACAGATAAAGAAAACAGGATGCAAGGTGTTTGGTTTATGTGTCACCGTCCAATATCCTCAGGAACTTGAAACATCCTTTGGGGCCAAATCCACTTGTCCCCTAATTCAGAATGACTGAGTACCACAGGATGATCCCTGAGTCATCATTTGGTCTTGGAATCTGTTTTGTATCTTTCTTCTTTATCTAAATAGTTTGGTAAGAGCTTAGGCCATTTCTTGATTGTGAGTCATGCACAACAAACCCTGGGATTGCAGTCTGTGCTTCAGTCTAGAGGACGTGATTGTAGTGGTGCGTTTCTTCAGCATGGTGTTTGAATGAATGATAAAACTTGCAGCACAGCACAAAGAAGTAAGCTGCAGGTCTGTTCTAGTAGGAGGAGACAATGTTTGAAGGTGGGAGTTGGAAGTCTGAGAGTGCTGTGTTCAAAATGTTGGATCTGCCCCTCATTTGTGTTGTTACAGCTGGCAAGTCAAAACCTCTGGGTCATTGTCTCCTCCTATAAAATGTGTGTAATGTAGTTTTAACACTAAGAAAGAAGGCCAAAAGTATCTAAACATTAGAACCAAGAAAGTCTGTAAGTAGCTAATGGGTGTCAGGACTGTAAGACACAAACACCTATTGAATCATTTCTCAGTGGTTGTTGCCTTTGTAACTGCCTTCCTCCCCCACCCCAGATTCTCCAGTCTAATGCCTGGTGTTTCTGCAAATGCTTTTCCTATAGTGAGGATAATTGTAGCTCTGTCTCCTGCTATTTTTTTGTCTGCACTTGAAGGAACTAAATTATCTGTGACATACTAAAAGTTCTAAAAGCAGACAAGTGTCCTACTAGCCAGAAACTCCCAGAGAGGTCTTTGCTTAGCTGACATGCCCTGTTGTTTTCTTTTTTGCTATTTTATCTGTGTGACTTGCTGCAGGATTTTTTTAATAAAAAGGAGTTTGTTTTGCCAGTATATTTTGTTAGTTTCTCATTTAGCATCCTAACAAATGACACTAGTTAACCTTTCTCAAGTCATGTTTTGCCAAGAGATGTCATTGAGGCTATGTAGACTTTTAATCTATAAAAACTTTATACAGCTCTAAATAAAGGTAAGAGACAATAGAGCAATGAGATCAGAGTACTGTCAGTTTTGCTCCTGATTCTTTGCAGAGTTGTAAAGCATGGTGGGGTTTTTTAATCTGAAAATTCTCATTGTATTTGTATCCCCACCTGCTGGAGAAAGAGTTGGTTGTGGGGACTGAGGCATGTGGAGAAAACAGAATTCAAATTTGCAGAGGTGCCAGCACCCTGGAAGTTGGGGATTGAGGTGCAAAAGCTTATGTTTTGGATATCACAAGCTAACAGCTGGTATAGTGTTGCTAACTCTTGCAGTTGCATATTGCCACATTTTCTTCTCTGCAGTCTCAACTGGGAGTTAAGTAAGAGCAGAAGAATATCTGCTTTCATTTAGTGCTTTGAAAAAAAAAGGGGGGGGGGGAAGTGAATGCTTGTCCAGAAGGTGCCGAAACAGACAGGTGAAAAATATTTAAATTCTAGGGTATGAATTTCTTATTTTGATTTCAATCTCATGCTGGTTCTATGATTTTTGTGTTCAGAAGCATTCGCAGTGCATGCCTAGTGCCAATGATACTTCATGTTGGTGGCACTTGATAAATACATGTGGGTCTTTCCCCAAGTCTTGTTAATTTTCAGGGTTTTAGAAAGACTGTGTATGTATTTTTATTGATATATATATATGCACACACATATAATTTGTATTATATCCAGCATGCATAGCCTTTATCGTACTTGCTAAATGTCTACTATTTGCTAGGGGTCTGTACTTGGGAGGAAAGAACTTGCATTGAATGGAGTCTACTGGTTGTCATCCCCTTCCTTGGTACCCCTAGATACTGGCTCCATCACCTGCTTCAGCATACTTTCCTGGCATTGCTGACTTCTGAAAAAATACTGTTTTGTTGCCAAGTCTCCCGAAAACTGGTTCAGTGCAAGTGGTGTGGTACCTCTGTGGATATGTCAGTCTTGTGGTCTGGGGAGGAGAAATCCCTTGGTTACCAAGTTTGTAAGTGAAAATAATAGTTGATGAAATTGCTGCTTTCACCCTGACGTTAAAAAATAAGGTCTTCTGTTAGTTAAAAATCAATGAAACCTGAGTGGGAAAAGAAGTTCTTGTACACATTCAGCTATTCTGAATGTGTGACAAGACTTTTGTCTACAAGGGAGGGAGGCATGAAGGCAGGAAGGAAGGAAGGACACCTCTAGCTTTGCAATTCTGTGGTACTGCCAGTAGAACTAGATCCATCCTCTCTGAGGTTTGTGGCAAGCCAGTAAGCCTATGAATTCTTTTTTCTTGAGAATGAAAAACCTTCATGCTTTCCACAGTCTTGCACGTTTAGCTTAGTGACATTTCTGTAGTGTTTTACTGATCACATCTACTCTTAATTTTGCATGGTGTTTTTGAGAAGATACCCTGTGGATTAACATACCTTTCTTTCTTTTGGTTTAACTAGTCAAAGGTTGAGCACTAACCTTGATTTTTCAATTGATTTTGAAAAAAATTTTTCAATTCAATTGTTCACAGAATCACAGAAT
>VZTH01006183.1:1536-18845 GCA_013397815.1 Aleadryas rufinucha
CTCTCCTGGAGCCCCTTTAGGCTCTTCAAGGGGCTCTGAGCTCTCCCTGGATCCTTCCCTTCTCCACGTGAACATTCCCAGCTGTCCCAGCCTGGCTCCAGAGCAGAAGGGCTCCAGCCCTGGAGCAGCTCCGGGGCCTCCTCTGGGCTCTCTCCAGCAGCTCCAGGTCCTGGTGCTGTTGTCCCCAGGGCTGGGGCAGCTCTGCAGGTGGGGAATCAGCTGAGTGGGCAGAGGGACAGAATTCCCCATTTCCTGCTGCCCATGCTGGAGATCAGCCCAGGGCACAGGGGGATCTCTGGGTCCCAGAGCACACAGCTGGGGCATGTCCAGCTCTCACCCCCCAGCACCCTCAAGCCCTTCTCCTATGCTCATCAATCCACCCATCCATCCCTCTGTTCATCCATCCATTCCCCAGCCTTTGCTGATTCTGGGGATTTTCCTGACCCAGGTGCAACACCTTGCACTTGGCCTTGTTGAACCTTATGAGGTTCCCATGGACCTACTCCTTCAACTTCTGCAGGTCCCTCTGGATGCCCCATCCCTTCCCTCTGGTGTGTGGCCACACCACCAGAGGGAAGGGATGGGTGTCATCAGTAATTATTAAGCTCAGTGTCATCAGTAATTATTAATAAATTATCCGTGTGCTATGTGTTACTCCACGTTTTTCCTGACAGTTACAAGCTTAGATAATAGAAGCAAGTTTGGGGTGATAATTTATTTTGTAAGTCTGAGTTTACCCCTTTGTCTCCAGGTTCCCCCTTTGCCCTACTACCAGTTTATGATGGGAATAGGGCAGGTTTCTCCTTGATCTGGAAGATACTTCTGAGGTCATTCCTTGTCAAGCTGCCTGGGGTGGGGCAGGGCAGATGGGGAAACAGTACTGAGGAGAATTTGGGATGGTGCCCTTGAGGCTCAAAGCAGATCTAGTGGAGGTGTTGGCTGAGGCTTGGTGATAGTAAGGGATAGTCTGAGGCTGTGCCAAGTCCCAAATCCCTGTGGTTCCTGTGGGTTGATTTTGGGATTTTAATGCACGTGAAACACTTAGTGAGAAATGCTCAGTGGAGTTTGTCAGCCTGTGCTCTAAGGTGTGTTTGATGGTGGAGCTGTGGGATGAGTGGGAATCCATGAGCTCGGTTTCTGAGGCAAGGAGCTCACCTTGATGTGAACAGGAAATTCCACAGAGCAAAACCAAAAGCTTTGGCCTTGAGATCCTGGGTTTGGACTTGGCAGCCAAAGCAGGAGCCAACCAAGGCCTCCTCTGTGTGAGGAATTCCCTTGGATGGAGTTGGCTCTTCCCATCCCACCACACACTGCAGACTCCCCTTTGTCCGGGTGTCACACCAGTGTGACTGCCCAGCGAGTGGTGTTCCTGGGGGAGACTGACTTCATGCCCTGCAATACTCACAGTATTAAATCTGGTGCACTCTGGTAGTAAATCCTGAGTATTTGTGTTCTCAAGTCCCCCTCCATGTCACCGATCCCTGTGCAGAGCCAATCCCTGGAGTGTGCTGGGATACCCAGCCTGGCCTGGTGTCCCACTGTGCTGAACAGCCTCAGCCCTTTGCAGACCTCTCCTTCCCGGCTGCCATCCCGGTTCCTGCAGCTCCACGGCTGCTCCGTGCCGTTTTCCAAGCGCTGTTCCCTCAGGGCTGGTGGGTGGACGGAGCTGCTGTCAGCGTGGATGTGTCTGTGGGTGTATCTGCCGTGTCACCGTGGGGTTGTGACACCCGCTGCTGCCCTGCCGGGGATTTTGGCAGTTCCTAACAAGTAGCTGCAGCTTCTGCCTCATAGCCTGCAGGTACTGAGAGTGCGAGGGCAGAGCAGGGATGGAACTGGCTGGGGTTCATGGAGAAGGTGCTGCAGGAAGGCCTTGCCTTTGGAAGGGTTTCATCCCTGGCAGCATCTTCTGGGACTGAGAAGGGAGAAGGAATAACAACTGGGATAGCAGTTTGGTCCAGTTCATAAGGCTCTTGGAAAGCCAACTTTTGGAGCAGCTATCTCCCATTTTAAAACTGATTCCTCACCACCTGAGTCCTGTGATACTTTTGTGACTGCTTTTGGGTCCCAAATAGATGGAATTTTATCTCCTCCTGTGTATCTGTGGTGGCAAACTGGGACCCTGGGGTTCCTGGGACAGCAAGCAAAATCCTGGTGGTGGGGCCAGGGCTTCCCTGCTTCTCAGCAGGAGAATTCCTCTTGCTGTGAGGACTTCCAAGGACCTGGTTGCTTCCAGCCAGCTGTTAAATAATTTGATATTCATAGTCTGTGGGGATGGACCTTTGTGAAGACAGTGTGAGCACAGACCTCGGAAAGCCCCACAGGTTCCTGTCAGCTTTGCTCATCTTCCTGCTTGTGTGGGCACGNTGCAGGAGGGATTTAAAAGCCCTATGGGTGTGGCACTTGGGGACATGGGTCGGTGATGGCCTTGGCAGTGCTGGGGGACAAGTGGGCTGGATGGACTCAGAGGCCTTTTCCAGCCTCAGTGACTGTGACCCAGTGATTCAGTCAGTGCTGTCTGAGCAGCTGCGGTGTGACAGCCCAGTGAGGGCTGGCAGGACTGATGGCTCATGGCTGCAAGGTTTGGAGCAGTGAAATGCCATGTGCTCCGAGTGACAACGTCCCCCCGTGCCAGCACAGCCTGTGGGAGCCAGCCGGCAGGGAGGGCACGGAGGGAGCGCTCAGCCTGCTCTTCCTGGGGCTCCGGGGGGGAAGAGGGGAGCTGAAGGGGATGGAGTTGCAGAAGATAAACCCCTGAATGCCTGGCTTGTGCTCTTTGAGCACGAGTCTCCTCCAGGCTCACCCAGGGCACGTCTCGGGGTGGTGTCCCTGTCACTGCAGTGCCCATTGAGGCATAACCCTTTTTCGGGGGGGAGGAGCTCTCGCTCCGGCTGAGGGAGAGCAGCCTCCCTGCCCGGGCCTCTGCTTTTCATTCCCTGCAGTCATGTTCAATATTTGCCGTTCCATTCGCTCCGCTTTAGGCTTTAGGCACTGGGGAGTTTGTTCTGATGGATGCCTTGGGAATTGCCTGTGCGGAGATGGCTTGTTGCTGCAAAAGGCTTTTTCTGTTTTTGGGAGTAAAAAAACTCCCACTTTGATAAGTTCTTTGTGTTTCCAAGCAGCTCTTCTATGATTTGTATTGATTAAAGAAACATCCTGACTAAGATTTTAATGGAAACAAACACCTTGATGAGGCTGGGGCTGATAATGAGTGTGCACTGATGAACGGAATTAATTTCCTGCCTGATCAAAACAAGGTTTATACCTTGTGCTGAGAGCTCTGCTGCACTACAGAATTTTGGTGATAAGGTTTTCTACCCCGAAGGTGGCATGTTGGAAGTAAACCTGGAAGAGAGGACAGGGAGGGCTGTGTGGGGACAGGAGGAACAGCAGCTCTAGAGGTGCTGACATTTTAAACACACTGGCAGTGCTGGCTGTGGCAGGGGGAGAATGGACTGGGAATGAGTGGCTCTTGTCCTCCTGCCACTCGGAGAAGAAATGCCTGTGAACTGAAGAAGAGGGGCACAAAGCTGGGAGGTGGAAATTGCCCAGAACCCCCTTGATGGTGTCCAGCACCAGAGGCTCCAGATGTGGTGGCACTGGGAATGCAGTGCTCCATGTCTGTTGTTCCCAGGGGAGGGGGTGGCACTTGGTGGGCACAGAGTGTGGGGGTCCAGCTGGGGTCAGAGTTGAGCACAAGGGTTTTTAGCTGGTGGACATGTGGGGACATAGTCCAGTGGTGAGCTTGGCAGCTCTGGGTTAGTGGTTGAACTGGGTTAATGGTGGGACTTGATGGGCTCAGAGGGCTTTTCCAGCCTTAGCAGTGCTGTGATTCATATGCCTCCCCGTGGGCTGTGTCCGGAGGAAGTGTTGGCATCCCTCTGTAAACAGACAGGCAGCTAGAGCTCTGCTTGTCCACTTATTTCTCTGAGTAATACCTGCAGAATTCCCTGTAGCTTGAGCCAACGTCTTGTCTACCAGGAGCAGTTTGTGCCCTCACCTTACTCTGTTATTTTGTTTCTTCTTTTCCAGGATAAATTCACGCTGCTGCGAGACACCCGGACAGATGGCAGCTTCCTGGTGCACCACTTCCTCTCCTTCTACCTCAGAGGTGGGTCAGCAGCAGCACTCTCTGAGGCAGGGAAACCTCAGAGGTTCCTTCAGGGTTGCCCCATGAGCAGTGGGCAGTTTTGCAGAGTCTGAGGTATCCTTGGATAAACACAAAGCTTTGGGGTTGGGATTTATGGATCCCTGTACATCCCGTAACTCTGTGCCTTGTTTCATCACGGATCATGGGGGTGGTTGTAAATCACACAGGCTCTGACAGGGAGCTGCTCACTGCAATTCCGTCACTGCCTCAATTTTTATGATGTAATTACACATATCAGGATCAATTAACAACAGATAAGATCAGAGTGAGTAAAGAAACAAACAGAGCCTGGCAAGTTGTCTAATTACTTTTCTGGGAACAGTTTCCCCTGTGAGTAACCTCCTGGCCCCTGCGGAGCAGGTGCTGGACTCAGGGACTCCTCCAGCTTTCTGCTGGCACAGCCACCAGCCCAGCAAATCTGGTACTGTCAGGCCTGAAAGGGAGCTCAGAGTGCTGGGCAGGGCGTGGGATGAGGGCCCCCCAAAACTGCTGCCCCTGCCTCAGCTGGGGCTTTACCCTGCTTTGAAATAGTTTTTACTTAATAGAACAGAGGGAAACTGAAGGAAATCCCATGGAAAGTGGGTTGGTAACAGCGTGAATGGTTCAAAGAGACCTGCCAGACACTGCCTCGGGCTCTGCTCATGTGCTGCCCCACAGCAGTGCCCTGGGAATCGGTGCTGCCCCACAGCAGTGCCCTGGGAATCGGTGCTGCCCCACAGCTGTGCCCTGGGAATTGGTGCTGCCCCACAGCTGTGCCCTGGGAATCGCTGTCCGGAGCTGCCTGTCTGCCTGGGAAAAGCCTCCCAGCGCTGGTGGGTGGGCAGCCCTGTGGGATATTAATGTGTCTCAGGACAGGTGTGCTGGCTGTCACCTGCCCCTCTCCAGCCCAGGACCTGGGTGCAGTTATTCCATGTTTGCAGCACCCCCGTGTTGTCCACTTGGTGCCCAAAACGTTTGGGAGCTCTGAAGGTTCATCTGAGGCCACTGACTTGTTCCACTTGAAATCTGTGTCCAACAAACACTGATTGTGTTCATGCCCAAACCGTGTTCCAAAATCACGTTTTATTTAGGTGTCTGACAAAATTCCTTGTTCTATGTGTTTTTCTGGTCAAGGTCACTTGCCCTGTGAGAGCCAAAACGGGGATTATTGGCATGTCCGTGGTTTCAGTAGTTCAGTGTCACGGCCGGCCCTTGGCCTCCTTACAGGTTACACCAGCAAAGTGGGCCAGGAGGTCCCAGGCTGGCCTGGCACGAGGCAGAAAAGGGGCCTTGCACTTTTTTAAGTCATCTTTTTCCTTTTTTCCCCTCTCCTTTTAAACTAACATTTTCCCTAATGTGGATATCCTCTAGAAGGGTGAAAATTGAAAGTAAGGGAAGATCTGTCTAGACCTGCGTCGCTTCAAGGTCCTTCCAGACAGATGTGTGGCCTGGCTGCTGTGATTTATGAGCTTTGATAATGTCAGCTGCAGAGTGGAACTGCTAATGTGTGCTTTTGTCCCTCCCCAGCTGGCTGCAAGGTTTGCTTTGTGGCCCTGCTCCAGTCCTTCAGCCACTACAACATCGTGGCGCAGAAACTGGTGAGTCTCTTGGCATGGCTTCATTATTACAGGTCCAGGTAGTTTCTGTTGGGTGGGAAGGACTGGGAACGGGGAGGAGGAATTGTGTGTGAGCAAATGTTTTCAGGTCTTGATGGGGACAGTCAGGGTTGTTGCTCCTGTGATGGGGCACAAAGAGCACTTCAGGGCAAAAACCTGGCTGCGAGGTGCCCCACGGGCTCTGCCCTGCCAAGAGCTGGATGGCTGCTTGCTTTGTGCTTAGAAATGTTTTCTGGGGATCAGCGTTCCCCAGACAGGCCCAGACTGGCAGATGGAGGTTCCTTAATCCTCTGGAGAGGAAAATGCTGTGGTGTTGGTGTTCCAGGGCTGCTGAACACCTGCAGGAGCCCCTGAGGTGACTTTGTCCCTGTCCTCTGGTTCCTGTTGGGATGGAGGGCTGAGTCACCTGTTCACAATGGCACCTGTGTGCCTCATTTGGCCCCTGGGCTGAGGCATCACTTTGAGCTCTGTGAGGAGCCACAGGTAAGTTCCTAGGGATTTCCCTCCCTGGTGAGTTGGGCAAGGATTATGTGTACCCTGAAGTGAGGAAACAGAGAGACAAAGCAGGCAGGGTAATTCTGCATGTCAGCAAATTGTCTGAGCTCCAAACTGCTTCACTCAGCTCTTTGTACAACACTCCAAGGTGAAATGCTCCAGGTGGGAAGTCCAGGTGACCTTCCAGGGCTGAAGGGATGAGGGCTTGCATTGGTCCTCCCTCTTCTGGTTCTGCTGGGAATCCCAGCAGTGCTGCTGCTCATAAAGACTGCCAGGTGCTGAGGAACCAGGTATTGTTACAACCACTGTAAACATGGTGCTGCTAAACAACTGTATTTTATTTACTGCTCAGTTTTTACCTTTTGAAAGGAGATCAGTGGTCCAGGGTACACGCAGTGGGCTGAGCAAACACGGAGCTGTAATTCACAGGTGGATACTCAAGGTGTGATTCCCCTGGCTGAGCAAACATGAGTACAGAGCTGTCCTGGCCTTTGTGGTGCAGGGAGGAGGGAATCTTGGAGGGAACTTGCTGAGTGGGGCAGGAAATGGGGCACAGCAACTGGTATGGGGAGGAGATTCAGCTGTTAAATACGGGATCCTCGCCTGCTCCTGAAGTCAGAGTGTTCCCTAATGCAGTGAGATTTCCCGGTGTGCTCTTAATGGGAGCTGCTGACATCTCCCTGCCGGAGAGGCTGAGGAGGGAGAGAACAGGGGATTAGCGGGAGCGCACGTGCGATGCAAATGGGGGAGATTTGCCGTCTGATACTTGAACAAAAGGTGGCTGCCATAAAGGAGGTGATAAGCACAGCTCAGAGAAGCGCTGGGCTGCTTTCAGCTCTGAGTCACTCCTGCATTGCAACTTCATAGGTGCCCCTGTGGTCGTTGCTGTGAATTCCTCCCAAGCTCTGAGGAGCTGGAGGTCGGAACATCAGTTATTTATATCCAAGTTTCCATCACATCTTCTCTTTGCTCTAATCCTTCTTTGTGCAGTGAACGCGTTAGGCTCAGAAAAGGTGGTTCTTAGCAGGGTAGTTTCACTCTTAAATTTGCTTAAGAACTTGCTGCTGTAGATCTTTACTGGAGACCAGTAATGGTGTGGCCACACGCCCAGGGCCCATCCCCTATGTTGGCATTGCTGAGGTACCTCCAGTCCTGGGGGCAGTTCTGGGGTCCCCAGGTACAGGACAGGGCGTGTTCAGGGCAGGGAACGGAGCTGAGGAAGGGGCTGGAGCCCCAGGAGCGGCTGAGGGAGCTGGGAAAGGGGCTCAGCCTGGAGAAAAGGAGGCTCAGGGGGGACCTTGTGGCTCTGCACAAATCCCTGACAAGAGGGGGCAGCCGGGGGGGGTTGGGCTGTGCTGGCAGGGAACAGGGACAGGAGGAGAGGGAACGGCCTCAGGCTGTGCCAGGGGAGGCTCAGGTTGGATATTGGGAAAATTCCTTCTTGGAAAGGGTTGTCCAGCCCTGGCACAGCTGCCCAGGGCAGTGGTGGAGTCCCCACTGCTGGAGGGATTTAAAAGCCCTGTGGATGTGGCACTTGGGGACATGGGTCGGTGATGGCCTTGGCAGTGCTGGGGAATGGTTGGACTGGATGGACTGAGAGGCCTTTTCCAGCCTCAGTGATTCTGTGACTCAGATTATGCCCTTAGGAAAGACTGCACTTGGAAGAGCTTCAGAAGTGAGCAATGCCTCTGTTTCTGTTTCTGTTGAGAGCATGGTAGTCCCAGGCCCGGGAGAGGCTCCTGGAGCCAGGGTGGATGGTACAGTCTGTACAGTGACACTTGTAGCACTGCTGTGTGATGATACAGTGAGTATTGATACACAGCTGAAGTGATGCTTCCAGGGACTTGCTGCTTTTCCACCGTGCCAGCTGTTACAAGTCCCAAACCACTTCCTTATGTGTCAGCTAAATGCAGGGATGTATCTTTATTGCAGGAAAAAGCTTCCCTGGCTTTTTGTGCCTGTGTCCTCTTTTTCTGAGGACTCACACTTCAAGGCACCATCAATGTTACTGGCCCTGACCTTGCAGAGAACATGCAGGGCTATATCAGGACAAACAGCACCAGGGCACCCTGCCAGGCTGCTGTTCCCACCCTCACTTGTACAAAGTTTGTTTTGTTTTAAAGGGAAGCCAGATTTGTCCCCATTTGCTGCCCATCTCCTGTCCCCTGCTCTGAGCTCACAGCCTGGAGGACATGGCCTGGCCTGACCACCGATGGCCACGCTTTGTCCCACAGCTGTGTTTGCTGATGGAGCTCATTCCCCCAGCTTTGCACACTCCATTCCTTGTTCTGTCCTTCAGATATTTTGCTTTCCCTTGTGGAATGGCCATTGGTGAGCGGCAGCTCTGGTTTGAGGGGCTGTCACTGCTGGCAGGCCGGGGGGCACCACGCTCCAGCAGCTCCCCAGAGGGGCAGGAGCAGCTGAGCTGCTGCTGCAGGAGCATTCCTGGGCCGGGTCGATGGCTGACAGCGTGCCAGAGATAATGTCCCTGTGCCTCAGGGTAATGGAGCGGGATGCTGGCACGGAATGAAAGCTTTCAGGCTGTTTGGGTGCTGGGCAGCGCTGTGGCTGTGCCGCAGGGACATCAGTCCTGCAGGGACATCAGTCCTGCCTGTGCACTCAGGAAGGTGCCACTGGCCGTTTTGAGCACTCTTCCCACTTTTCCAAGCTGTCTGATGCTTCCTGTGCTGCTTCCAGAGGTCACACTGGGTGGGCTGCTGGCAGGGAGACAGGCAGAGGTTTGCTGTGGTGGGTGACTGCAGTGGGTGAGTCCAGGTCTCTTTGGGACCTGGTCCCCCTGCTGGAAAATGAGGCTGGACTTGCTGGGTCCGTGCTGTGGCACTGAGGGGGTCGAATTCTTGGTGTGACACACAGGTACCCTGTCCCTGGCTGCTGTGGCCCTTCTCTGTCACCCAGGCAGGCCCTGGTGTCACAGCACTGAGCTCCCTTCTAAAGAGGGGACACTTTTCCTGCAGCTCTGAGGTACAGAGAGTTTGTGTGTGCAGGAAGAATTGGCCGAAGCAAAGGTAAAATCAGTTGCTGAATTATTGATATTAATAGTGAATTTAGTCACGGCATTTCAGCAGGTTCCCAGTCCTGTGGACTGCAGAAATCCCTGAGGGAATGGGGTTTGTGAGGCTGCTGTGCAGCCCAGCCCTTCTTTATGGCATGGCAGGTATTTATTAGCTGGCTGTTCCTCGCTCCTCACTTGCCACATAAAGGTGGTTCTGTCTTTGGCTAGGAAGTTTTCCATGGTGTGTGCTTGGAATTGCCCAATAGTGCTGATATTTCTGAAGCTGTTATTGACAGGTAGTATCAGAAAAAATCTATTGCTTTATAGGGGGAGTTTGAAGAGAGAGTGAGCATTCAGGCATAGATTCCTTCCCAGCTGAGTAGAAGGAAAATAGAGAAAGCATTCTTCTCAGGTAGCAGGATTCACAGGGCTGGGAGTGCAAGCAGCTTCCATTTAAATCAGGGAACAGATGCCAGCAGATGGGAGTTCACTCAGGCCTCAGATTATTAATATCCATGTTAGAAAGTGATAGTGCTGCAAAATTGAGCCTGGGAAGATAATAATGGAATAGTTTGGATTGGAAGACACCTGAAAAGGTCACCTAGTCCAGCCCTCCAGGAAGTAACTGTACTGCACATGATGATGGAATTGTTGAGGTTGGAAAAGCCCTCTAGGATCATTGAGTCCCCCTGTCCCCCAGCATTGCCAAGGCCACCACTAACCCATGTCCCCAAGTGCCACATCCACAAGGCTTTTAAATCCCCCCAGGAACAGTGACTCCTCCCCTGCCCTGGGCAGCCCCTTCTGATGCCTGACCAACCTTTTGGAGAAGAAACTGTGGAGAGCAAGAATGTCCCCCCTGAGCCTCCTCTCCTCCAGGCTGAGCCCCCCTCAGCTCCTTCAGCCCTTGGCAGGGCTTGGAGCAACCTAGTCTAGTGTAAGGTGTCCCTGTAGAGGGATGGAACTGCATGGTCTTTAAACATCCCTCCAACCCAAACCTTTCTAGAATTCTGTGATCTCCACCTGGAGTCTCCTCCATGTCTGCTGCAGCTCTGGGATGTCTGTTGGAGCTGGACGTTCCCAGCACGTGGGTCTCCATTGGCCTCACCGCCAGGCATGGCTTTGAGCCAGCTGAGTTTGAGTCGCAGCCCCAGGCGTTTGTCGTGGTCCCTCCTCCAGGTGGAGTCAGGGCTGCTTCCCGTGGGAGCCCTGGCTGCCCTCTCCCAGGGGTTGTGCAAGTGTGGGGATGCCCAGCCCACGGTGCTCTCCGGATCCGGGCTGTGCCCCGCTCAGCTGCGTGGGCTGTGCCAGGAGCCATCATTGCCACAGCCGAGATCTGGAGATAGTGAAAAACAAAAGCTTTCACCACCCAGGGAGGGAGGTGAAGGAATTGCTTCAGGCCCTTGGAGAAGCCTGGGCCATCCTCTCCCTGCCTCTGGATAGGCAGCTGGTTTTCTCCCGTGCCACCAAGCTGGCTTCCCAAGAGGAATTCCAGGATGTTTGAGCCCCTAAATCATGGTGTGTTTTTGTTATCTCCTGGTAAAGTACAGAAGAGTGAATGTGCCACCAGTGACTGCAACAGAAGTGCCCATTTCATCCCTGGAGCACTGACTTTATCATCACATTTAGATAAGGTTTGATTCGAATAAGAATGAAAATTCAGCTGTTGACCTGCGTGGTTCTGTGTGCACCATTTTCTGTAAGTGTTCACTCTGAAACCTGATGTTTTCCTCTCTCCAGGGAGTCAGTCTGGCAGCTGCCAAGGAGCGGGGGCAGCTCGTCTTCCTGGAGGGCCTCAAGTCCAGCCTTGACCTTCTGTTTGGGGAGGAGGAGCAGCCAGGACAGCCCAGTCCTCTGCAGTTTCTGAGGTGAGCCTGAGCATGGAGTGTTCCCCCCTCACATCTGCTGCCACCAGGAGCACCACCCAAGGTCCAGGACTGGCTCCCGCTGCCCTTTGTGCTCCCCTCCAAGCCCCAAGGACTTGGAGCTGGATGCCGAGTGAAGGGAAATGGCAGCACTGTGCACATCCCCCTGAGTGTCCTGGCCTGTCCCTCACTGCTGCTCATGGAGGGATCCTGTCCCGTTTTCCAGAATTTTAGGTGAACTTCCACCCCCATCCTCATTGCCAAGCATGTCACGGGTCTAGAAAAACATTTATTTCAGCACTCCACAGGTTTGTGTCAAACAAAACTCCAGCCAAGTGGTTTTATTCCCTTCTTTCATTATTTTGAGTTTTATTCTTATCCAAGAGAACAGTGCTGCTTTATCCATGCTGGCTTTTTGGGTTTATTCTCACTTCATTTTCTCCATGTTGCCTGGGAAGCTCAGCAAAGGCCAAACACTTCCCTGGCAGTGTCTGAGGCAAGGTTGGATGGGGCTTGGGGCAACCTGGGACAGTGGAAGGTGTCCCTGCCCCATGGCAGAGGGATGGGACTGCATGAGCTTTGAGTTTCCTTCCCACCCAAACCATTCCACGATCCCTGGAGCAGGGCAGGAGGGTTTCACCACACAGAGGTGTAAAGGAGCAGTGGCTGAAGGGCAGCGAGGACCTGGTGACTGTCACAGCAGTGGGGACAGCAGGGAGGGTGCAGGCTGGTGATCCCCACTCTGGGTCAGTGGGTGAGGAGGGGGACCCACGGTGCCAAGCCCCTGACACCTCCTTCATCTCTTCCAGTGGGAGCACCTCTGACCTCAGAGCCTTGTTTGACTTTGTCCGGCTGTCCCTGACCCCTGCTGACGGTGATTCCTGGAAAGGCCCCGTGCTGCTGGTGGATGACCTCAGTGTCCTGCTGAGCCTGGGGGCTGCACCAGTGGCCGTGCTGGACTTCATCCACTACTGCCGCGTGTCCGTGTGCTACCAGCTGAAGGTACTGCTCCCCCTGGGCTCTGCCTGAGCACAGAGCCTCCAGAGCAAAGCCTGGCTTTATTTTCTCTTTCCACCTGACCATGGTGAGGTTTGTGGCTGTCCAGGGAGTTCAGACCATTGCTCTGGGGCCACTCTTGGGAGTTGTGTGGGTCCCTGAGTACCTGTTCAGCTGGATTCCTGGGAGGTGCTGCCCAGAGAAGGGTTCTCTGTGTCTGTGATGTATGAAGAGGGATTTGAGGTGTAGAATGGTGTTTTTTGGAGCTCCTGACTCTCCAGAGATCCTGACTCACACCCCTGTGTGGGAGGGCAAGGGTGGAAATAGGTCATGTGAGGGGCTGGTGAGTCTCACAGGGGACAGAAATGAAGGGGCCCTTGGGGGGCACCCCAGTCCCTGTCCCACCACCCTCCAGGGTGGCTGCTCTGACTGGTCCCCAAGGTGGGGTGATGATCTACAGAGGTCTCCCAGTGATGTGGGGACTCCTGAGAGCATCACAGCCAGAAGTGCTCACAGTCACATCCAAACTGCCATCCCCTCCCTGGGCACTTCCCTGCAGGAGTGAGGAATGAGCCGATGGTGTCGGGTGTTGTCACCCTGCACTTGACACAGCGTGGGGTGTTGGGCTCTATGTGCTGGCGGGGGATGGTCTGATTGCAGAGAATATTTACCTCCAAAGAGCTAAAAAAGAGATGATAAACCACGCTAACACCTTGCTATTTCTGTCTGAGGTGTTCTGAAGCTTTAAAGTACATTTTAATTGATTGAGAATTCGTGTTATTTTGAGTCACTGGTGACTTGCATGGGCTGAGGCAGAGTCTCTTGGGGGGGATGTTAATAGACTCGGTGTGTTGAGGAGGTGTTTGCTCCCTGTCAGAGCTGTGAGGGTGTGAGCATTGCTGCAGCCCTTTGGTCACCTCTTTATTTACCTGCTCTGAATTCAGTCAGTGCCATCTGCCCAGCCTGACAGACTGGTTCAGCCACTGTCTCCTTACAAAGGCTTGAGGTATTTTTAGTCTGCACATTACATATATGTCTGTGTGTGTGTACACAATGTACAGTGAGCTCTTCAGTGTTTATATATCATAGAATGGCCTGGGTTGGAAGGGACCTTCAAGATCACGTATGCCATGGGCAGGGACACCTCTGATTTGGGCCCCAGAGATGGAGGCAGATCTGCAGGTGGGGTCTCACCTGAGTGGGGCAGAGGGGCAGAATCTCCCCTCCCCTGCTGCCCATGCTGGGGGATCAGCCCAGGGTATGGGGTTTCTGGCTGGGGCATGTCCAGCCTCTCCATCAGCAGCTGCTGATTATTTTCACAGTGAAATTCAGACCAAGCTGGAGCTTAGATGGGGTGTTTGTGAAAGCTCCTGTTGACACCCTCATGTCCTTCCCTAATCCTTAGGGATTAGGCCCAGCCAGGGGCTCATCCCTGCCTCCTGTTCCCGTTCCAGGGCAACATCGTGGTGCTGGTTCACAGCAATGAGGATTCGGAAGATGAGGAGAATGAACTGGTTGTGAACTCCATGTGTCATCACAGCGACCTCATCCTGTGGGCAGAGGGGCTGGCCACCGGCTTCTGCAAGGATGTTCACGGGCAGGTGAGGCACAGCAGAGCATGGACAGGTGGCACATGTCCCTGTCACCTGCAACACTGCAGGCCCCGGGGTTGTGGGATTCAGTCCAGGCTGCAGTGTGGTTGAGGAGTAATCCTGTGGGCATGGATCTGCTGGAGCACCCAGCGGTCACTCTGCTTCTGCAGAGATATCTGGGGACATCATGCCACCTGGGACTCCCCACCTCTGGAATCTGTCCAGGGTTTATACAGCAGCTGCATTGCAGGCTTCTCCCACCCCAGGATGATGGCAGACTTTGCTGGGAAGTTTCCCCAAACGGTGGATCTGAGCCTGGCCTGTGGTGATCCCTGCAGGGCTGGGAGGGTGCTGACACTTGTGTGACCCCTCATCAGGGGCTGCCACCGAAGGCACAGGGACAGGCAGCTGCTGCTGGATTATTCATCAGTGACCCCCCTTCCCTGCGGGCCAGCCAGAGGCATGGGGAGCAAGGATGCTCTGGGCAGCCAAAGGGACAATATTTCTATTCCTTTCCCTTTGCAGATTAAGATAATCAAGAGATTGTCCTTGCGGCAGGCGGCGGAGCAGGATCTGGTCCAGATCTACCAGTACAAGATCCAGGACAGGAACGTCACCTTTTTCGCGCCGGGGCTGTCTGCTGCAGTCCTGTGACACTGTGACACTGCAGAGCGAGCTGGGAGTGTCAGTCCCTGCCTCTACACAAGCACCACCAGCACCTTCCAGGAGCAGCACAGGAAACTGGCCCGGGAGGGAAGCTCAGACACACCTGCGAGTGGTGCCAACGTGGGATCAGCCTGCCCAGGGCCTGCCGCATCCCTTTGTCCTCCCACCCCGTTCCCAACACGCTCAGGCCGAGAAAGGGAGCAAGAACGTGCAAGAATGGCCCTTAGAGCATGTAAATACAGGCAGGGGGAGCCCTGCGGGCTGGGCGTGCCTCGCCTCACCTTTTCCGGTGTGTTTGGCACAGCACGGCAGTGCCAGGCACGGCATGGACGGAGCCCCCCCTCCCTCCCGCTGGCACAGGAGGAGATGACACACAGCGGGTGGAGCAGGGATGGTCTGGGAGCCTGGCGCAATCCTCTCCTGGCTCCCTGCTCTGGCTGGCAGAGATCTGCCCAACTCCCAGCTTCCATGCCATTGGTAAATCCGTAGCTCCCTGTGTAGCCCCTCACCTGGCTGTGCTGAGACCTGGGTGCTGCCGTGGCTTATCCCCTGTGGCTTTCCGAGCTCATCCTTGGCTTTGTGGTGAGATAAACCCCTCTGTGAGCCTCTGTCTCAGCCATCCCAAACCCTGACTAGCAGTTACATGACCTGCCTGTGCTGAAGCATTTATTTTTAATAATAATCCCTAATTTTAGTGAGATAAGGGTACAGTGATTAAGTAACCGCGGATCTCTGGGTGGGAAATGCTCCTCACCTGCTCCTTGGCAGAGGGTAGGAATGGGCATCTCCCAAGCCTGGGTGAGTAGAGGGCCCTCCCCTGGCCACAAGGGCAGTCCTGGGAGCAGAGCTCAGGCCTGGAGGTCTCCTGGTAGATACTCCTGCTGGGATATCCCATTTATCCTGGGAGATAAATAACATCCCACACACTTGTGAGAGTCCAGAGTTACCTGCCAGGTCCTTGCAGCTCCAGAGTTGGGGTTGCAGCACTGGCAGTGGGATACATTCCTGCTTTTTCCACATAGACTTAGAGACCCATCCCATGCTGGTTTGGGAATGTGCCCTTTGCCTGGGAGTTTTGGGAGCCCTGGCATGCTCAGGGCTGTGGCTGCTGGTCAGTGGCAGCCCAGGGAAGCCAGGCAGGCTCCAGGGATTGTGGCAAAGCCACAAGGAGCTCAGGAGGGGAGTCAGGCCATGTGTGCACTATAGGATCGCTCATCCCTGGTGTCCCCTGGGTCTCTCCATGCTCTGCTGTGGAAGTGGCAGTGCCCAGTGCCACTGCTGCTGTCCCAGTGTGGTGGCAGGGCCCAGGGGACAGTGCACCATCACAATCTGCAAAGGGAGGATGAGAGGAGCAGTAGCTGCTGGCACTGCAGCTGCTTAAAGTGCAGCCGTGATGGGCATAGAATAGTGTATAATTGGAGTAATTATAATCGGTATGATTATCCCTGGAGAGATCCCAAAGCCTGGCTCCCAGGCCGAAACTAGCAGGGTCACTGTGTGACATCACTGTGTGACATCACTGTGTGACATCACTGCTGCCTGTTGCCTGGTTCTTTCTGCCCTTAACCAATGCCTGTATCCAGGAAATGGGCTGGGGAGCCTTGGCCTGACCCCTCTGTGTCCCCATGCATGGGGGTTCCCCGGGATCCGAGCCCGTGGGAATGAGCCACTCTGCCTGCACCGTGCAGCGGTGTGAGCTCGGACAGGGAGATGAAACCTGTGGTGGCTGCTGAGTCCCAGTGAGGACCAAAGCCAGCGTTCCCAGCACCCCTGCCCAGTGTCCGGCGGTGGCCTTGGCCACCAGGACACGATGGGGCAGCTGTGCTGAGCCAAGGCCACCGGCACAGCTGTGACCGAGCCGAGGCCTGGCTCTGGAGCTGACGCTGCGAGAGGGCAGCCGGAGAGGGGATGTCAGGAATGATGCCATCGGTGGCAGCACAGGATGGCCTTGCCCGGGGTCAGCCCCCAGCTGCGTGCTCAGGGCCGCTGCCACGGGCAGTGTTTGCGTGCCAGCCGGAGCTTGGGCAATGCTGAGAGATGGGTGGGACTTGGCCTGAGGGCTCAGCTCTCCATTCCCTTGGCCTCGGAGGGAGCTGCAAGCAGGGGAAGTCCCACCGAGGCTGGGGCTGGTGGGACAGGGTGCAGGTCCCTGGGAGAAGGGGATGTGTTACATTGGGAAAAGCTGCTGGCAGCAGAGACTGTTGGTAACCATCAGAGTCTGACAGCTGCAAGAAGGGCCCTGGAAAGGCTGTTTTGGGGGTGCTCAGCCCCTGGAGATGGAGCAGGGAATGTGTTTTCCAGCATCCCACCCCATGCCAGCAACGTGCTGTCAGGAGAGCCCGGGGGAGAAGGAAAGATCGCTGGGACTCTGGGTACCGCTTGCCCCTTCCCATGGCATGTCCCTAGCGCTCCATGTGCCTGACCCACTTCTGTTCCCGGGAATCAGAGTCACCTCTATCCCCTGCACCGAGCCAGGGCTCCCGGTGCAAGGTCCTCCCTCCCGATCTGCTCTGCCCCGGGATGCTCCAAGGGCTCCTGAGGCCCAATCCCCCCCATCAACTCCTCCTGGCATACTCAGGACTCCAAGCGCCTGACTCGCACATTCCGAGTCAGGAATGTGGCCGGCTCCGCTCTCCCCCTGAGCACCCAGCGCAGCCGGTGCCCGGTTCTGCCCCCACGACCCTCTCCGTCCCCAGGACCCGTTCCCGGTGCTGCCGCAGCCGCCCTTTCCCCGCTCCACGTGCTGCTCCCGTCGCCTCCGCGCCGCTTCCGGGGGCGGGGCCTAACGGGGCCAGGGGGCGTGTCCATGGGAAAGCAGGGATGTCAATCAAAGGCGTGGTTATGCGGCCGCGTGGGCGTGGCCATGCAAATGAAATCCATATTTGGGAGTCAAGACGCTGCTGGCGGGGTGTGGGCGTGGCCACGCCGACGGCGCGGGGG
>VZTH01006183.1:18874-35932 GCA_013397815.1 Aleadryas rufinucha
CGGGAATGTGTGGAGCGGTTTTTATTCCATTGGTGCCATAAAGGTTTTCCTGGGGGGGGATTCGGTTCTGCGGTGCGAGTCCGTTCCCTCGGGAGGATTCGCCTCGTCTCGGGAATTCGGTCGATGTTCGGGAATCGACACAGAGAGAGAGATGGGGAAAGTTTTGGGGCATCAAAAGGTGCGAAGTGAGGAGGGGTTGATCGCCTCTGCCGCGGGATTGGGAGAGTATGTTTTATGGGGAAAGGATTGAAACGATGGAATATGCGATGGGATAAGAGAATTAAACACTCCATGAGGTTTGGTTCAGGCTCGCTGAGCGTTTCAGAACCAGAAGGATTTGCTGCCCCTGGTTCTCTGGGGATTTGGTTCTGTGCTCTCAGCAGTTCTCTTGCCCCCTGAATCACCCTAAACTTTGGGATTTGGTCAAAATTGAGGAGTCGGCTTCCTCGTGTGAGTCAGAATTAACATATTTGCATTATCTTTGATATAACGAGCAAGGAGCTTTTGGAATTCTGTGGCAGTTCTGGGATTGTGTTGGGGAGAACCCCGAGGAAAGGACTCCGGAAAGGTTTTGGCCTTAGTGCCAGAATTTCCTGAATGCAGCATCCACGTGTTTTTCCGGGTTGTTGAAAGACAAACCGAGTTTCTTTTCATGCGAGGGGCAGAGATGAGGGGTGAGCTCCCTCTCTGTGAAACCAGAGCTGTGAGGGCAGGACTAGGGTGGTAAATTTGGGATTACCCGAGCTGTTGTGTAATGCAGAAAGGAGATTAGCTGGCTGGGATTGGGAAGAGAGGAAAACACCCTGGGATGTTCCCTGAATGTGTGACACAGCCCCAAGAACTTCCCCCAAACCAGCTCTGCTCCGTGTTTCCAGGTACAGCTTGGCATGGTTTATTTTTCCAATCGTGATTCAAATATAACATCCCAAAAGAGCCAAGAACAATCAGGGTTTGTCTCGGGAGTGTTAAAATAGTATTTTAAGTGTCAGAATCCTGTGATGAATGAATTAGTCAGGCTCTCCCTGAGTTACTCAACACTATTTTCAGTCAGGGGGTTGCTGGGCCTATCTGGCGTCAGAGTTTGGATCATTATGCACCAAAACCTCCTCTTTTTTTCCCCTCTCTGATGAGAATTTAGAAAGTAGAACAGGTACAGCTCGAGGAACAAAAATAGCATTACCTGCCTGTAGTGGAATGTGGTAGGTGAGGAGCAGCAGCACAACGCTTCCAGCAGATCCTGAGTCCTGGGAATCCTTTCAAGGCCAGGGAGCTGCAGGCACCTTCCTCCCCTTTTACAGGAGACTTTCTCTAGGGAGTTCTGGCTGGAGATGGGGGGCACAGTCCCCTGTGCTGGGGAGCACAGAGGGACCAGTGGCACTCGGCACAAGGGACTTGTGACACTGGAAGGAGGTGTAGGAGCAGCTCTCCAGGCATTCCTGGGCTCTAACACCTGTGATTATAATTCCTTTGAATCCCTTTCTCCCCCTTGTGCAAGGCATTAAAGGGTGAGAAAGAAAGGCTTAAGGAACACGGAGCAGTTCTGTGGTGGTGCAGCTGCTGTTTCCCTGTCTGGGAGTGTTACTGCTCACATCCAAGATATCCACAACAGGGAGGAACAGGGAATTAAGGGTGGCTGTCTTGGAGGGAATCTTTTATTTCATGTCCTCAGGTGAAGACCCAGCCCTGATGGCTCAAAGCAGCCACGGCCTTTTGGCATAACTGGGAAAAAATAAAGTTCTCCTTCCAGGAAGAGAGTGATTTCAGCTGGAGTGAGAGCGTGGTGCGCAATGGGGAGGGGAGCAGGACTGCAGTTCCTTGGGAAAATCTGAATTAATCTTGTATGGAGCATTGTGATAAAGGAATAATAGTTGGTTTGTTTACAAAAGACAATGTCCGAGTCAGGCTTCAGGACTTGCTGCCTGACAGAGGAATTTTGGGATCGTTTCTCCGTCTGGAAGAAAGAGTGCAGTGATTTCCTGAGCCTGGCTTCCGAAGTGGTGATGGTTAGAAAGGAAAATGTTTAGTTCTGTGTGGTGCTGGAGATGCCAGAGGCTCCTGCTCGGGGCTGGCAGCCCTGGCCCTTGGTGTGTTCGGCCTTGCCCGGTGCTCCTGCTGTAACCCAGAACCTGTGGAAAACCAATCCCAGGCAGGTGCATCACCTTACAGGTGCTGTGTCCCTCTGGGCCTCTCGGGGCCATTCACAAGCCCCAGAGATCTGGGAGTGCAGACTTTTGAACCATGGAAACTGTCCTGGCTGAAGCTTTGGGGGTCATTTCTGAGGGAATGATGCGGGGAAATACATGCTGAGGGTTATGTCTTAATTTTTGCTTTTTATTTCATGGATAAATGGTCAGAATTATGGGGTTTGTCTCCCTTTTGTCATCCTTCACATCCTGCCTGTGAGGGGATCCCTGGTAATGACATGACTGACAGCCAGAGCTTCCAGAATTCCAGAGTCCAGGCTGGAAACACTGCTGAAGCTCTAGCTGGGTCTGTGTGGAAAAGGGACCATGTTCCCCAGAGAGCCAAGGGCACACTTCTGGTTTCCTGCCAAATCCACGAGTTTTGGAAACCCTTCACTTAATAGGAACCCAACTGGTGCTACACCCCAGTCCTCCCTCTGAAATGGGAAGACTTTTGGTTTTTATGTTTCCACAATGTATTTTTCAGGGAAATGATAGTGTTCAACGGATAAACTTCGTTTGACCGAGCTCTAATTACAGTCAGTCAGGAAACTGCTGCCACAGATAGCTGGACTTGGCTGCAGGGGTGTTTAATGGTACTCAAAAGTTACTTCTGAGGGGGTTTTGGAGGGATTTTCTTCTAGGAGGCAAATGGACCCCATAGGGGCTGTGGGTTTGGAGAACACAGAATTGTGCTCGGAGGGTTTACCTGGATGTGGTTTACCTGGGAAGGGTTTTGGGAACCTGCTGTCTGCTCCTGGGGCTGGAGCAGGGGCCTGACACGAGCAGAGCTGGAGTGGGCTGGGAAAGGAGCTACAGTTCCTTCCATGGGCAGTGTTTGCCTGTCCTGGGCACTCCTGAAGGTATTACTGTCCTCTTTAACTGTCCCTGCCCTGTCAAACTGTGGAGCGAAGCATGGAAGCTTCTGTCGTGGCATATCCCTTAAAAAGAGCTGCAGAGAAGGTGCAGGTCAGGTATTCAGACATGAATTTGAATTTGTCTGTTTCAGAAATAAAAACCCCAAACCATACAGACAGAATATGTTTGCCTACATTAAACAGGTTGGTTTGGTTTGGGTTTTATTTCCTAATATTGATCATTTACCACTGATGCTGATTTCGGTTCTGAAGGAGAGTTTTGAGCCAGGAAGTGTTTCCTCTGCAGAGAGAGGAGCCCCAGCCCTAGAGAAAGAAACAGGGAAGGAGTCGTGCTCAGTTCAGATCCTCGTTAGCTGAGGTGAAAGATAATTGAGCAAGAGGGTGAATCTCTACTGAGTGTGTTGGGATGGTGAATGGCTGCTCCGGATGCTTCCCAGGTGAACTTTGCCTCACAAAAGCAGAGCTGGAGCTGGGCAGAAATCATTAAAGTGCTGATTTACCGTTGCTTTCAGCACTCCTGCAGTGGGGGTTATTCAAACCCAGAGCTATTTCCGTTCCTCATTTGAAGAGCAGCAAGGCCACAAAGAGAGGATTAAGATAAAAATCAAACCTGACTGTCAGAGGGCATCAAGGGACACAGAATTATTCTGGGAATGTCCTCATGGTAAGAAGATGGTGAAGGAAAGAACAGAGAGGAAAACTTGATGTCTGGCATCCCCAAAACTGGAGTGTTCAGCACCTTTTGACTCTTGGTGTGCAACTGGTGGTAGTGCCAAGCTACAAAAAGGAAGAGCAGCTTTGCAAGCTGTCGTTTCAGGGAGGTATTTTTGTCTGTGTGCTCAGAGCACGGACTAAAAAAGACCTGAAGAGCTTTAGGAGGCATCTTCTGAGACATGGCAAGTCAGTGATGTTTTTAAAGCCTGGAGGAGAGCGAGCAGTTGGTGTGGGTGAAAGAGTGGGACAAGGAGAATGGGGAGTAGTAGTCATCCCAAAATCCTGCAGGAAGTGGGGAATGGCTGAAAAGCACCTGACAAGGTACAGGGAGTGTACCTTGGAATAGCTGGTGCTGCTTTGCCATTGGTACTCCTTGGCAAGTGAGTTTGCTCTTTCTAGGATAAGGTACCAGGGCTGTTTCTGGCTGCAGAAAAGCAGCTGTGGTCATGAATCCTCTAAGGTTTGATTTTTATCCAAATAAGAGTCTTGAGCATGTGCAGTTATAACAAACTCAAAGCCTCAGAAGGTGCCAGTCTGTGATGGATAAAATCGTGGTTAAATAAATGTATTCAGAGCAGCAGTAGCACCCTTGTTAATGGGCCTGGGTGTACTGAGGGGGGCACTGGGGGGCTCTGGGGTCGCACTCATCACTGAAGTGGCAGAACAGACTGTGCACATTCAAGTTGTAAATGGCATAAAGCAGGGAAGGGCTGCACGTGTGACTCAGGAGTGAGAAATGGGTTTGGGCAATTAAATGTGGCCTGAAAATGGGCTGGTGATGAGGAAGGACAGTGCTGAGGTTGGGATTCAAGCAAAAATAGCCAGCTGCAGGCATCAGGATACCTGATGAGGTGTAATCCCTAGTTGAAGGAACCTGGTGAGCTCCCATGTGTGTGGGAAGGGGGAGAGGTGAAAGTTTCAGTATGAAAATTGGTGGTGGTGACCATGGCAGCACTGCAGGAGCAGTTGGACTCCATGGGCTCAGAGGGCTTTTCCAGCCCCAGCAATTCCATGTTCCAGGTACCACTGCTGGGGCTGTGTGTGCCCACTGGGAACAGGAGTGGGTTAAACAGCAGGGAAGGGCCCAGGGAAAACGTTACCAAACCCTGTCTGACACCGGGGACCTGCGGACGTTTCTCCAGCTGCTTAAGAGCAAATGGGATAAACGTGTGTTGGGAATAATTTGAGCATAGCTCGTGATGCTCCGAGTGAGGGCCGTGAGGCAGAGCCCCCAGAGTCCCCTCCAGTCCTGTCTCCCTCCCCTCACTCTGACCTGTCATTGCTGACGAGGTGTTCTGTGCTGTGGGTCCCTGACCATGACTGGGGCAGGGTGAATGCAGTGCTAGAAGGGCCTTTCACTGCAGGCAGGGTGAGGAATGCTGTGTCCTTCGGTGTGAGCAGTGATGGCCTTGTGTGATGCACAGAGAGCTGTCGTGGGTGTGCTGAAGGCTTCAGCTGGAGTGTGTGTCATTCACGTGCTGTGGTGGGGACTGAGGGTGGCCTGGGCTCTTTGTTGCTTGTCCATGGTGTGAGCAGTGCTGGGAACTTCAGAAATGTCAGTGAGCACGGATCTCACAGAGTTACCATCACATGGATGACACAGAACCAGAGAATCGTGGTTTGGGTTGGACAGGACCTTAAAGCCCGTCTTGTTCCATTCCCTGCCATGGGCAGGGACACCTTCCACTGTCCCAGGGTGCTCCCAGCCCCGTCCAACCTGGCCTTGGACACTTCCAAGGATGGAGCAGCTACAGCTGCTTCTTCTTGCCAGGGCCTTACCACCCTCCCAGGGAACAATTCCTTCCCAATATCCCACCTATCCCTGCTCTCTGGCACTGGGAATCCATTCCTTGTGTCCCGTCCTTCCATGCCTTGTCCCCAGTCCCTCTTCAGCTCTCCTGGAGCCCCTTTAGGCCCTGCAAGGGGCTCTGAGCTCTCCCTGGATCCTTCCCTTCTCCAGGTGAACATTCCCAGCTCTCCCAGCCTGGCTCCAGAGCACAGAGGCTCCAGCCCTCTTCTCTGGACTCTCCAACAGCTCCACGTCCTTCTGCTGTCGGACCCCAAGACTTTGCAGAAGTCCAGGTATTCGATCCAGAAGAATTTTGCCTTTTTTATACCCCAAGCAAGAGGCTTGGGCTGAGATGTTGATCCTGATCTGGTAGAGAGGATTAGAAAATGGCATGAGTAGAAATACTACCTGTAGTAGAAAGGGAAGAGCATTGCAGGTCTGTGCTGGGCAAGCTGTTTGCACAAGGCTCCAGGCTGGAGTAAAGGATGGAATCCCTGGTGTCTGTGCCTGGCACTGGGTTGGGATGTACAGCCAGGAGGGGGGAACAGTGGGATTGCACAGCTGGGGCTTGTGGGGAAGCTCTGAGATGTAACTGCACGGGGGTGTTGCATCAGTCTCTGGTATTTTTAGGAGAAAGTGATTCCCCAGCCACTTGTAGAGCGGCTGCATTGATAAACAAAAAGGAGGAGATTATTCCAAAGGGATCACGTGGGATGCATTGCATAAGGACGTTTGCCAGGGCAGGCTCCCGGCCTCTCCGGGTCCCTGTCTGGTTCCTGAGCGTGGCCAGGCACAAACGGGACCAGTCTGTTGGGCCCTGGCAGCCCATGCCATGCTGGGGACAAGGGGCTTGTGTCCCAGGGGCTCCCTGAGCCAGAGGGATCCCTGCCTTTGCTCAGTAGTGCCTCACAGCTCGCTCTTCCTGAGATTTATCCGCTGCCTGCGTAACCCCTGTGACAGGGACGGTGTCCTGGGGAGAAGATTTCCCTGGCTTAGCTGCAGGTTTATTTTGAGCTGCTGCTCTGGGGTTGGGTTGATGCTGAGTTATCCCGGGATAAAAGAGACAGCCCTTTCCTGCTCTGCTTCCTCGGGCCTTCCTAGGGCCGCCTGGTGTCCACTTATAAAATCTGCTCCAGCTGGAAAAGCCTTCCGAAGCTGCTCTCTGTCTTTGATCATCCTTGAGCTTCTCAGCACCTTTTCCAGTTCTCCTGCGTGTCCCTTGTGGGATGAGGAGGAATGCCCAGTGCTGTGTGTGGCACTTGGCACGTGTGAGGCTGGATTTACATCCCAATTCCATCCCATTCTTAACAATTCCTAACACACAATTTCCTTTTTTTACGCTTCATCATGTCACGCCTTCAGGGAATTAAGGATCAGGATCCCCAGATGTTATTTTCCCTGTGTGCATCACATCCCATTTGCTGGAATGATCCTTAAGATTCCTTCCCACCCAAACCATTCTGGGATTCTGTGACTCTGGAGGTGGATCATTCCCAACTGTACAGGGTTGGACAAGAACTCTGTGGTGGAGAAGAAGGGATTAGGAAATGTTTCCTTGTGTTTGGAATCTCTGTTCTTCATGTGCAAGGGAGCTTCCCTTGGCTGGATGCAGCAAGAGGAGTGAGCTTTGAAATGACGTTTGTTCTAGATTTGGATATTTTCTATTTTTGTCACAAATCCCAAACTTCTGTGTTTCATGGCTCTGCACGTGGAACATCCTGTCTCGTCATCCACAGCAACAAGCTGTGGTCTGGTGCTGTTGGGAGTACTTTGGGAAGGAAGAAAGGATAGAAACCACATTCAATGAATGACTTCCAAAGCGGGAGTTTAACTGAGGTTCATCTCCTGTGGCAGAAAAATTCAAAAATGTCCTGAAAACCATTTTGGAAACTGATTTTGAATGTCAACCCCTGTTTTGGGAGCAGATAACTTTATCTGACATATAGAGATTATGGAAGTATTCTCTTTGAATCTTTGCTGTTGTTGCTACTCCAGCTTTTCAAGTGATGTTAATAATTTGTAATGTGAGTGAAATACCACTTATAAAATGGGGTCTGTTCCAGATAACCTCTGAATTTTTAAACTCAAAACATAAATGAATGTTGTGCAGGGAGGAAAACAGGCAAAAAGAAGTGGGGCAAAACTGACAAAGTGAGGCAGAACAGGTAAAATGAGGGGAATTTGCACATTTTGGGGGTGCTAATCCGGTTCAAAAACTTGTGTCAGACTTTCAGCACTGTTTTAGCCACAGAGCTGGAATGGAGGGAGTGGAGTCAGAAATGTTATTTTCTACCTTTTGAATATGGAAAGTACCCCTTCTGTGAAGGACAGTCCATTTAGGGCTTAGAGGCTGTTCCGGAGCCTTGTTCCTGACAGCAGTGTTGGGATTAACCCCTTGCAGACAGCGGCCTCCCCGGGGTTAGGGCATGGCTGTGATTTTCCCATAGGAAGTGCTCTGTTCCTCGTGACCTCCGTGTCCTTTGGCAGCACAAAGCACGTTATTCTTCCCATGGGAATGCGAGGGGAGAACAGGACCTTGGTGTTAGAGCCCATTGTGCAGCATTTCTGTGAAGGAGGCTTGTCCTGAGCGAGGCTCTTGTTTTCCCACCTCTGAAGTCCTGAGGAATGTTCCCTGGCCCTCGCTGGGGCACAATCCATGCTTGCTGAGGAGTGGGAGAGCTGGGTTCCTGAGATGTGTGCCTCCCTCCCTCCCCTCCTCCCTTTAGGGATGGTGGGATTTGGGAGCTCCCAGGGCAGTGGCACCAGCGAGCGATCGCTCAGAGCATCAGAGCCCTGAGCCACCTCCAGGGCCCAACAGAGGGAGAGAAAATCCATGTGCTTTTCTGGGGTGTGAGTGATCCAGCATCTGTTTTCTGCATCTCCAGGGAACCCCGGATTTCCCTGATTTTTGGGGTGTCTGTGGTGCTGAGTTTGGGCCCTGCTGTGAAATCATCGCGGTGGTGAGGGCTGGGAGCTGTTTGCAGGTCAAGGGGATCAGCCGGGTTTGGTGATGGCTCTTCTGCTCTGTGTGTGCTGGGAGGAGCCCAGGAGGGTGTGAAACACCTGTAACTCCATCCCTGTGTGTGAACGTGTCCCACAGGCTGTGGAACGAGGTGGCACATGGATACAAGGGGCACTGTCCTGTTTGGATCCTCTGTTCCTGGCTCACGATCTGAGCTGGAGCCCAGATGAAATGTGTAAGTTACAGCAGGAATTTGAGGTGTTCTGGCTCCTGTTGTCTCCAGCAGCATCAGTCCTGCTGCTTCCACGTGTTCTGGAGCAGCTCTGAAGGCAGAAGGTTTCTCTGATCCCCCAGGAGCCTGTGTGGGATTGCTGGATACAAGGCAGTGCCTGCAGCACCAGGAGGGGGAATTACTGCTGGTGGCCCCTCACTGACTGGTCCATCGCCCACCTGGCCCTCAGGTGTGTGAGCATCACATTGAGCTGCTCCCTGGGCAACAGCACAGACCAACCCTGTGACCTTTAGAAATTCTCATTTTTACTAACTTCTTCCTTCTTTCCCATTCATTCCTCCCCTGTCCTTCCCCAAACACAGCCTTGGCAGGAAAACTCAAATCCCACATCTGCTCCGGGGCTGCTGCAGGGCTGAGCTGTTCCCATCTGCAGAGCAGGTGAGGACAGGCAGGTCAGCCCTTGGATGTGCATATCCTGGTGGGATGCTGGAAAAGGGGGTGTGGGGGGCAGAAGGACCATGTTGGGTCTGTTCCTGCTTTGCCAAGCTTGGGGCTGTAAATGGAAAATGCTGGGTCAAAATTCCCATTGGAGGTTCAGATACAGGTAACATGATGGAGCAAATTGTTGTATGAATTGAAGTGCAAGAAAAATACTATGGAAAGGGGATTTATTTGGGATTTTTCCTTATATTTCCCTCCCTCCAGGCTTCACTAGCTCAGCTATGTGTTTTCATTACACCTAATGCCAAGGCCTGGTTCCAGAATATTTTGTGGAAAACCGAGGAGTTGGATATACCTAAAACCCCAGGTGACTGTGTCTTAGAAAGGGAGAAGTTTTCTACCTTTGTTAGTTTTTCCTCTAAGCTCACAGTGGGCTCCGCTGTGTTTCCCTGCCCTCAGTGTCCAGGGAGGCTCCTGGGAAGGCTGTAAAGCCTTTCAGACAGAAATGTAAAGAATTTGGAACATGTGGCTATTGTTGAGTGAGATAAAAGCTTTTGTCTTGGGAAAAGTAGCAAGTTTGAGTTGAATTTTCCTGCAAAAGGAAGTTCTACATTTCTTCCTTCTGCTGGCCAGCCTTGTTTTTGTGAGAGTGCAGGACACTGGAGCCAGGTGGGGTCGGGCTCTGCTCCCAGGGAACAGGGACAGGAGGAGAGGGAACGGCCTCAGGCTGGGCCAGGGGAGGCTCAGGGTGGACATCAGCTGGAATTTCCCCATGGAAAGAGCTCTCCAGCCGTGGCACAGCTGCCCAGGGAGGTTTGGAGTCCACATCCCTTGGGGTGTCCCAGGAATTCCTGGATGTGACACTCAGAGCTCTGGGCTGGGGACAAGGTGGGCACTGGGCACAGGATGGACTCAGTGACCTTGGAGGGCTTTTCCAAGCCCAGTGACCCTGGGATTCTGGTGTGTCCCTGGAGGGCTTTCCAATGTGTCCCTGGAGGGCTTTCCAAGCTCAATGACCGTGGGATTCTGTGAGGTGTGTCCATCTCTTGTACCTGAAGTGAACCAGAAATGTCACCTGTGGTGTTGCAAGGTGGAAACATCCCGATGCCCTCGTGCTTCCAGACAAACTTTGTCTTGGATTTGCAGTCATGCAAAAGGCAAGAAATTCTCCTTTAACATTTGTCCTACAATCAGCAGGTTTGTTTTGGCTTAGATAATCTCTGTTTGCAGAAATGACTTGGAGCAGGAACAGTTCCTGCTGTTCGCTCTTATGAGCTTTGTCACAGAATAAAGCAAATAAAGATCTCAGATTTTAATATGCAACCCCCCCTAAGTGATAAAGAAATCCTAGCTTTGGAATGCTCCGTGTTTTTTTACGGAATGCTGCTGTTGGACAGCAGGTGAAAAGAGTAAGTACAAAGTTTTCCTCCTTGAAATGACTAGAAATTGTTGCCAGTGTTGCGCTCCTCCCCAGAGCGGCTTTTGGCAGCTAAGGCTGCTCAGAGAGCCACTTCTGATGTGGTTTTTGCCACAGGAGCAGCATATCCGTGTTGTTCCTGAGTTCCTCGTGGAATAGGGATGGTCCATCCCTGACAGTGAGGCTGAGATCTGCTCAGTTATTTCACGGAATCAAGAAATCCCAGAATGGTTTGTGCTGCAAAGTACTTTAAGGATCATCCAGTGCCACCCCTGCCATGGGCAGGGACACCTTGCACTATCCCAGGTTGCTCCAAGCCCTGTCCAGCCTGGCCTTGGACACTGGCAGGGATCCAGGGGCAGCCACAGCTTCTCTGGGCACCCTGTGCCAGGGCCTCCCCACCCTCACAGGGAACGATTTCTCCCTGAACTCTGGAGATCTTTCTAAAACGAGCTGACAATGTTTATTTGCCTTTCCTTTATCTGTTTTTCTCCCTTTGCACTCCGTAGCTGGACCCAGTGCCTTCCCTGAAGGGCTGCCCATGCTGGAATTGCCCGAGCCGCTGCTGTATCCCGGGATGGCATCGAGGTGAGGGCGGCCGAGGATGACCCTGACTGAAAGGCTGCGCGAGAGGATTTCGCGGGCGTTCTACAACCACGGGCTGCTCTGTGCTTCCTACCCCATCCCCATCATCCTCTTCACTGCCCTCTGCATACTGGCCTGCTGGTGAGTCCTGCCCGATGGGTGTCACATAGGGCTGGGGAGGGGGTTCTTGGCAGCATTCTCTCTCCAGGGCCCACCCAGAAGCTCTTTTTTTATTTAGACTTTATAGGTTGTGTCGTCTCCTTTTGTGGGACAAAAGAAACAACAGGGATGAAGTGTCTTCATCTGGTTTAGTAAGTCAGAACTAATTGAGTAAGGGAAGTGAAGCAATAAATGAGATAAAAGTAACCCTCAAGCACCTGGTAGTGGACTCCAAACTCATGCATTAAAAATGGGGAGAAGGAAAGCTGATCTTTCTCTGCACACCTGCCTGTCCTGTTCTCCCTGGAGCCTGCACTCTTCTGTTTCATCCCTGGCACGCCCATGTGGGGCTATTGTAAATTCCCTACTCTCCTTATGGCCCCTGCTTTGGATCCCTCGTTTGCAAGTGGATACAATCTTACTCCCAGGAGTGTCACACAGGCTTGGAATCATTTCCAGCAGGGCACTGTGGGGCTGAGCAAACCTCTGTGCCCAGACCATGCACACATGTGCATGTACACATTCTGTCTTGCAGGGTTTAATTCTCCTGTCTATTTTGGGCAAAATAAACCCAATGTGATGATTTGTTCCCCTGTTTGTAGAAAAGCTGCACATGTGTTGCCACAGACACAGGTTTTCCTTTGAGCTGTGATGGTGACAGGGGCTGCTTTCACATCTCAGTTAAAACATTGTCAAAGGGAGGATTTTCACACGTGAAAAACCTCTCAGGTGGCTTCTCCTGGCTGGAGCCCTTTGTGGTTGTGATCAGCAGTGGAGGTGTTGCTTCCAGGTTTTTCACTGCTCCACATGAATCCTTGTAACTTCCAGGGACAGATTTATTCCCAGGTCTCTTGTTCTGTAGAACATGAAGCTTCTACAGAGCTCAGCCAAGGGGTTCCTACATTTTCTTTATCTTTGACATGATTTCAAGTAGCAGCTCTGTCTTTTGGCTCCAGCTTTGCCAGGTGCAGCTTTCCAGTGGCATTTCTTCACCTGAAAGCTGCACCCAGCAAAGCCAAACCAGAGTCCCACGTGTGTCACTGTGTCACCTCATTCCTGCTTGGGAATTGCTTCCCAGGATGGGCTCAGGCTCCTCATTCCAGCTCTCCCAGGCAGTAAATGCAGGACAATTACTGCAGTGTGAAACGTTCACAAAATGTTGTGTTTTGGGAGAGATCAAAACATGCTTATTTCCTTCTGAAATTCAGGATTTCCCAGAGGGAAATCTGAAATCAGAAATCTGACTGGGGTCACCAGCAGCTCTCCTTGTGCTTGGGCACCTCTGCCCTCTGGATCAGGACTTGGGCCTGCCCTGTTGTTGTTCAGAGCAGGGAGCTGAGGCTCTGGACCAGGTGGTCTTTGGTAGCTGTGGATTTGTAGAAGTGTCTGCATTCCTGAGTGCCAATATTTGAGGATTCTGCAGTGCCTGGTTTCCTCCAGGCTGCAGAAATTCGTCCAAGACACCATCAGGCGTGAAGAGTCTGTTTTCTTTAATGAGTTCCAGAAGCTCGTTAGCAAAGCAGATCCTGGCCCTGGGAGAGACAGGTGGCAAAAACATGGTGACAGCCCTGGAGAGCAGGAGAATGTTGGCAAAAACCTGGGGTGCGGCTGAAGTTCTTGGTCCCTGTTTAGAAGCCGTTTTTGGGGGTGTTTCAGTTCCTGTTCTGAGCTGCTGCGCATTAACCGCTGATAACGAGGTGTAATCGTGGCTTGAGAAGCGCCTTTGCTAATTAGGTCAGAACTGTTCCAGAGTGGGGTCCCACACCTCGGAGTGTCAGTGTGTGAGAGAAGGGATTCCCTCCTGGGAAGTAACGCATTTTTCCATGTGCTGAGGGCTCAGGGATGGTCTCTGGCACCGATTTCCTGCTGGAATTGAGCTGTTTGTGCTCTTTGGAAGCGCTCTGCTTCCAGGGTGGATTTCACTGACACATCCCGGCCACTCCTCTGCAGAAACAAGCGAGGAATGACCTGAAACCGGGAGGAAGAAGCCAGGGGGGAAAAATCAAGGCCCAGCATTGAGGCAGAAGCTCATTTAGGCGCCATTTCTGTGCAGCAGGGCTGGGCAGGGACCCTCAGCGCTGTGTGCAGCTGGTCTGAGACCTGCACAGAGCAGGGAGCTCATAAATCCTGGAATCACTAAGGTTGGAAAAGGCCTTTCAGATCATGGAGTCCAACCATCCTCCAGCACTGCCAAGGCCACCACTGACCCATTCCATGTCCCTCAGCCTGAAACATGCTTAATAAAGATGTTCAGCAAACAAGAGTGGATCTTGTATCCTGAGTTGGTCAGAGGGAGAGAGGTGAATCAGTCCTCTCTCCTGTACCTGGAATCAAGGAGAACTTGGGGAATTTTGTGGAGAAAATGATCTGAGTTACTGTGGTTTTCCTCCCCCTCACATCAGTCAAACCCCAGCGTTTTTGTGTGCAGACAGTTTTTAAAAGCTGAAATAGAGCACGAGGCCCACAGTTTATCCATCAGGGGTTCTGGCCTCAGGCAGGTGAGGGCAGTGACCATGCAGGGAATGAGGTCACCACAGAGTCTGGTCTGGTTGCTTTGAGTGTCTTTGCTCCTGGAAGGGTTTGTATAGACACTATTTTTAATGTCACAGACAGACAAGACACAGCATCTCTGGGTTTGATAATAAATTAATACCCAAAGCAAAAATTCCTGTGACTCATTCTTACTCTGTAGTCCTGAAGTCTGAAAATCCAAATTAGTCTCCACATCAGAGGGAGAGTTTTCTTGTTTTGCTATAAATCCCTTTGTAGATGACACTCATTTTCCTCATCCCACTTGAATGGATCTGTGTTGGGATCTGCATTTTTCCCTGGAATGAGGGTGTCACCAACCCTATCTGACACCAACCCAGAGAGGAACAGGGGATATACCTGGAACTGTGGCCATTGGGGTAAATGTGAAATCCCAGTGTCACTCTGAAGAGCAGTTTTTAGTTCGAGTAAGGATTGCACATGACCCAGGTGTCTGTGCAGCAGGTTTAGGGCAGTTAAACAGGTGTTTGTTATTTAACTGAAACACAGGTTCTGCTCCTGGAGAATTGCAGAACTGGCTGGAACCAGAGCCCCCGGGGCAGTGTCTGTGTGTGTATATATTTATAATTATTTCTGTAAGAATGGATCACTCTTGCACAGGTTTGTACTGTTTGTGTGGTAAGCAGGGGACCTGAGTTAGACACAGACTCTTCATGTTCCACATCCCCAGAGTCTCCTCTGGGACTTCCCCATGACACTGGGAGCAGGCTGTGCTGCACAGGAAAGGGGAATCTCCTTCCCAGTGCACATTTTGGGGCCCTGTCAGGGGCAAGCAGGGCAAAGCCACCATCACTCACTCAGAAACAGGTGCTGTCAATGCACTTGCCAAGGCTAAAAAGGAGCTGTTGCTGCCAGGTGTTGGCCTTGCCAACCCTCTGGCAAGACCCTGTTAGCAGATTCCCTCCCTCCTCAGCAGTGGCATTCCAGGCTGCTCTGTCTTGGCTGCAGACAGGCCAGAAGCTTGTCCTGCAGTGAGCCAACGAGCTGGGAGCTGTTTCAATTCCATGTGTCAGCTCCTTTCCTGTTACCTGAGACCTGGCAGCTCCCTGCTGCCCTCCACCCTCACTGGCTGGGGCTGCTCCAGGTGCTGCAGCTCTTTGTGGGTCTGGGAAGGGGGGATGTACAGGGAGGGGTTTGCCTGGAGCTCTCCTGGCCCTGCTCCATCTTGGCCCCCTGAGATGTCTTGGAAATATGTGGAGTACTTGGATGAGCAGTTCTGCCTGCAGCTCCCTCCTGCTGGTGACTGAAATGCAGTTCCTGCTGCAGTTCACCAGTTCATGGTTACATGATCTGTGTTCCCTTTATTCTGGGGTTTCAGAGGGGTTTCAGGGTGCACAGGGGCATGAGCACACACGTCTAAGAAGAGCCTTTCCCAAAACCAGAACAACTTCTTGAGCTTTCCTGTCATCTCTGTGAGATCCCAGGATCACAGGGTGGGTGGGCTTGGGAGGGACCTCTGGAGATCACCCAGTCCAACCCCTGCCCGGGCAGGGGCACCTGGAGCAGTGACATAGGAACGTGTCCAGGGGGGTTTGGGATGTCTCTGGAGAAGGAGACTCCAGGCCCTCCCTGGGCAGCTGTTGCAGGGCTCTGCCCCTGCATGGAAAGAGGCTCTTGTTGAGCTGGAACTTGTTGTGTTTTGGTTTCTGGTCATTTCAGGTCCTGCTGTTCTTCCCTCCTCTGTCTATGCTTTCCATTCTCGTGTTCACCTCTGCTCAAAAAAATCCCTAACAAAGACAAATGTGAGGAGAGTTGAACCTAAGTGCTGGAAATGCCTTCCCTGGAGCTCAGGTGGGGCAGTTCTTCCCTCTGGGAACCCATGCACTTGTCAGGGACCCAAACCTGTCATAGTACAGGTCACCCAGAGCAGCTAAACAGACTAAAGTTCTGTTCTCTAGTTCAGCTTGGTGCTGACAATTCCACATTTTCAATGGATCTCTCTGTATCAGCAGCCTTGCTTTTCCCACCAGTTCAATTCTGATTTGCTTTTAACCACTTCTGAGAACATTTGGAGTTAAAAATCCCATTCTAAGCTCTCTGGAACCTCAGTTTCTCAACTTCTGAATGGAAGTCTCTGTTGTGGGACAGCAGCTATGATCACCAGAGGTTGTGGTGACAAAGCAGCAAGAAGATCAAGATTTCATGGGTTTGGTGTCTCACTGCTGCTCTTAAAAGTGCTTTGAGGACCAGTGAAGTTAATGACAAGTTTTGGAAATAGTTTCAATCTAAATGAGGAAAAGCAGAGGATTATAAAGGGTATGGGACAGGGATAGATAGGATATAAAGGGTTTGGGACAGGGGAGCAGCCACTGGAATACACGGAATGTGTGGGGTTTGTGCAGGATATGCAGGAATTGAGCCATGGCCACACTGAGTGTTTTTGCCACAGCTAACTTGTATGGAGGAACTCAGGAGAGGCCCTGCAAGGTCTTGCTTCTTTCTCTCTCAGGACTTTTAGTTATCCCTTTCTGAGGGAGAAAGACTTGGATACCAGTCTGTTCCCATGAAAGCCAAAGCCTGCTTGCTGGGTCCCCCGTCCTGCACAGCTTGGCTTTGCTGAAGTGGGCCTGCTCATTTTTTTAACTCTTCTGTCTAAAAAAAGTGCATTAAGCTCCAAAATGAGAGTGTGTCCTGGTTCTGTCCCCCAGCTACCCTCTGCTGAAGCTGCCGCTGCCGGGGACGGGCCCCGTGGAGTTCAGCACCCCGGTGAAGGACTACGCTCCCCCCGGCCCGGACACGGGGCCGCAGCGCGGGGACCCCGGCGAGCGTCCCGACTGGGTGAGTCCTGCTGGGGCTGGGGGTCCCTGGGGAGGGGACAGGGCCCTGCTGAGCTGCCTCAGCACGGGATGGCCCAGAGCAGCTGTGGCTGCCCCTGGATCCCTGGCAGTGTCCAAGGCCAGGTTGGACAGGGCTTGGAGCAGCCTGGGACAGTGGAAGGTGTCCCTGCCCATGGCACGGGTGGCACTGGATGGGCTTTAAGGTCCCTACAACACAAACAGAGAATCAGACTCCTTTTGTTCTTGCCTGCTGAGTCCTGTCATGTTCCACCTCTAACTTGGGAAGGGAAAACAGAGTCTGGTAAAGCCATTCCTGCTCTAATTCTGCTGGGAGCTTCCCAGTGGCTGGTGTTGATGCCTTTCCTTGGTCT
>VZTH01006184.1:0-47591 GCA_013397815.1 Aleadryas rufinucha
CCACCCCACCCCACCCCATTCGGTTCTGGGAGACAGTAACTGCTTGGGAGTTTCCCAAGTCCTTCCTGTGTTGTTGTAATAGAACCAAGTTACTTTAATCTCCTTAATGTCTTCATGGCTGACCAAGGTCTGTCCACAGGCCAGCTCATCTTTGTCTCCAAATATATTTCTATTTGTGATCAGCATTTTTGTGTTGGTTTGTTCAGTTGTTGGTGGGATTTGTTTGGTTTTAACTCTGTCTTGAGCATTGAGTAATCAACACCTTGCTGTAGCAGGATCCCTTTCCTTGACCTGCTGGGGGTACACTCAGTCCCACTGTCGATGTTGCTGACAAACCTGTTTAACAGCGCCAGTCCCAATACTGAACCCGAGCCCTGAGGAATGCTTCTGCTTTTCAGATTACTGGCAGACACCTTCCGTGGGATCCATGGGGACAGGTTTGCTTTCTGGTAGCTATCACAGAGAGAGGTGGCAAGTCTGAACAGTTACCCTCCATCCCTGCTTTCCTCTGATTCAAAGCTAGGAAAAGATCAGTCGCAACTATGTCTTGCCTCAGGAGGCAGAGGGCCAGGTATATGGAGAAGAGTTGGCTGGCAGTTGTTGGCTGTGCAAAATTAGGTGTTGATCAGCCTGGTGAGATCTCTGCTGGCTGCAGCAGCTCGTGGACAAGGGTTCCTGGATTTGATTTTTGTTTTGCAGGATAGCTAATTGGTTTTGACTCATGTCAAAATAAATCTGTGGCATCCCAGCATCTTTCTGCAGACCTTGAACACAGATTGTGATTTTTAGATAGCTTTAGTGTGATTGGAAATTTTTAGATATATTTAAGGATTAGAAGTAGGAGCCCGGAGATTTGCTGTGTTTCTATGTAACCTTTCAAAAAGTTAAGGCTCTATTTCCTCAAGTCTGTTTTCCTATCTGTCTTTCCCTACCCCCCTTTTTTATTTTCTTCTAGAATTGCATTTCTTAAATCTCTACTGAAGTTGTCTAGGCTAGTTAGAGGAAGAAGATTGCATGCCTGTCTCATGCAATTCCTGCATTGCAAATATGGCTGAAGCTAATAAAAAGAGACCTCTATAATGATTGTACAGCAGCAGAACAAGGTTATGTTTTATAGCTTTGATAGCTATCTGAAAGGTGTCTGTTTCTGGGGGATGAGTGTTTTTAATCACAGAAGATTCTGCTTTGCTGTTTTTAAGAATTGTTGGACAGAATGGTTATGATATTGCCATCACTGATGCAGTTGTTTAGCATATGCATTGAGAAACAGGCCTGTATGTATATATGCATCTAGAATTTCACACAGAAAGCTCCAGTGTGAGTATCATATCTGGAATAAGACCTGCTGCTATGAGATAGAGGACAGAAAAATGGCTGTGATCTTTCTGTATCCCTCTGGCACACAGTACAAATGTTGCTCTATACGTGCGCATAACAATAAGGGAAGGGATTTATCAGACTTTGTTGTTATGCAAACTCTGATGGACGTGAATAATAGAAATACTCCAAAGGTACTGTGGCTTTTGCTTGCTGTCAATGAGCAATGTATCAATATTAGCATAAATAAAATGTTGCATAGTTATGAGTCCACTGTGGAAAAGCCTCCAGCTGTTGTAATCTTCAGACTACCCCCTACTGTTTTCAAGGTCTCTGATACCAAACAGATAATTTATTGTGGGGTGAAACAGAAAGCTTTTTACATAAAGTATGGTGTGTATATTTTATTATTAGGTCTTTAGAAGAACACCATGATCATCCCAACGTGGTAATGGGAGATCTCCAGTCAGATGAAGAAGATATCATGAACAGTTCTGATGAAGATGACGACACAAATTCTGATTCCAGCAAAGGGGAGACTGATCCTCAAGAAGATAAACAGGTATCTTTTTATCTTTATCTTTTGATGATATTCCTCACTCTTGCAGTATTTCATAAGTTGTAACCTGTTGGGATATTTTCAAATGTAAACCACCTGTTTTGGTTGAGGTCTGACCTTCTGCTGTCTTCTGTGAGTGCCAGCTTGGAGTGATTTTCCGTATTTTAATCTTATTTCTTCTTCACATGAGGAGCAGGAAGACTGTGTTAACTACTGTGAATGAAATGAATTTATGAGGGTCCTATCCCTCTCTTTGGGGATGTCTGTGTTCTTACTTCTCAGTCCTGGACGCCCTGAAACCAGCTTGCCCGTAGAGCATTGCCTCTCCTCAGCACCAGTCCCAGCAGCTGTTTCCTTTGATAGTAGTTACATCTGCTTCCTTTCCTTAAAAATAATTTCAAACAAACAAACCAACCAAACCCAAAGCACCAACAAGATAAGCAAAAAAACCCTATGAATTTTTTTGTGCTGGAAAAGAAGACTTGGTGTGTCAGGCCTGACTATTGTTAAACCAAATGAGAGGAATAAAGTGGGAGAGGGAAAGAGTCAAGGGAAAAGCTTGTTCCTGTGAAACTAAACAAGACTGTACCCATATAGAAGCTAACTTACCTTGCATGCCTCTAGAAATGCCCTCAACCTTTCACTACAGCCTTTTACAGGAAAGTGTCCCCATTAGGAGGGTTCTCAGGCAGGTTTTATGGAGTAATTCAGCGCTTGCTGTGAGGCATCTGCTGTCACTGGCTTCAGCTGCCTGCGGCACGTGCAGCCGCCAGCTGGGAATTAACAACCAGCTTCCTCACAGCGAGAGCAGCTGCAGGGGAGAATGAAGCAGTCTCTACGTCGGTCATCAGCTGGGCTTGTTTTATTTTTCCTTACTGCAAGCATCTGGCTGTTTGATGCTTTATATCTGTTAGGGGAGTTACAGGACTCCTTTCCAGTGTTGTGCCGGAGAGCCTTATTTGTATCCCTTTGGTTCTCCCATTAGAGACTCTGAGAGCCAGAGTATCTTTGTCTGAGCAAATGCAAAGTGGCTCTTTCAGCGCCAGCTGGTATGTGAAAAGTCTTTCAAATGAGGTTGAAAACAGACTGTGGTATTTCGTTTTGTAATTGTTTAGAGGTAGCATCTTGTTCTCAAAATACTGATTTTCATCTCATTTGCAACATGACGCATCTACAGTGATGGCAGATACCTTGCTCTGCATAATTGACTTGTGAATTCAGTCTTGCAGGGAGCGTGTCAGCTGTGCTTTCTAAATAGACACAGAGGCCTGATAATAGGTGTTACAATCTCTCCTGAATGCGATGGAACCCCACTGGATAGATCTAAGTGTTCTTTGGAAATACGTTTATTTCATAAGTAAAATCCCAGATCTGTGTGCAGATTTTGGTCTATATAGTATATAAAATAAATAATGTCTTTTGCACATATGTGGTGTTATACCAAATTATTTAATTTAGAAATTAATTTTAATTTTCTAATTAGGCGTGATGTCATTTGAATTCCAATGAAAAAATTTAATTTAGATTTATTTTTTATTTTTAATACAACAGTATCATTAAAACCTACCTATGAGTATTATCTGTTCCATGGTTTAACTTCCAGCACTTGAGACTTATTTATCAGTTTGGAGAAGAACTAAATCTCCAGAGAAATCTTGCAGGATTAGTGCTTCTGAACCAAAGTTTTGTGGATAAAATGCCACTGATAATCTGATTTTCTAGATAAACTGTTCAGTGCCCATATTTTACAACCATACTCAATACAGCCTTCCCAGGACTTCCATCTCACTTGAGTTGTATATCCTGTGATGTTTTAGAGCTCCTCATCCTCTCTTTCTTTGCTGCCCATTAAAAAGAAAGCCTGAATGTGCAATAGATGTGGTGACAGCTGGCAGCAGAGAAGCATATGGCAAACCATGAGAGCTGTTTTGGGGAAAGGTGTTCTATCTGAGGGAAATCGTACATGGAAGTTACACTGCGTAGCAAGCGCATTTGCATCCAGATGCCTGCCCTATTTCTTTGTCACACCTGGTCCCTCTATCTGATGTAATATAGAAATATTGCCTGTACTTTAGTGCTTTTGCTAAACAGTAATTGTTGTTTTCTAGGACTTAATTCATTATGGGCTTCAGTGCTCCCTGTAATAATTAAAAGAAAAGGCTGACAGTGTTGTAAAAACTGCTCTTAGCTAATATTGTTCTTTCCGGATACAAGCTAAATTGATTTTCTCACAGATCCTGAAAAACTAGAAGGTGTCAAAGCCAAGAGATTTCAAAGCAGTATGAAGTGTTTTTCTTAGAAGTAACTATCAAATAATTACATTGAATTTAAGGAACTAATAGCTGGAAATGATCTTTATGACAGTTTTAGTAGGTGCGTAGTGTAACATATAATTTTACTTGCAGAGTAAGGCAGCTGGAAAGAAGACAAAGGTTTACCATATTGCCAAGGAGATCATGAGCTCAGAGAAAGTGTAAGTGTCACTGCTAAACTTAATAACTACTCATTTTATTTTATTGGGCAATTAAAATGTAACTGTGTGCTTTTTCTTGCTTTTCTGATAGGTTTGTGGATGTGCTAAAGCTCTTACACATTGTAAGTACTCAAAAAAAAAGCAGTTTCCTCTTCTATTTGTTTAATCTATTAAAGTTTTATGTTTAGGCTTTGTGGTAGTAACTGTGCCTTTTTTCTGCTGCATCTACATATTCAAAATATAAAAATTAGTCTAATTAAGCTGAACTTTAAGGTTTCACATTTTACATAATGGATGAGTATTTTGGTGGTTCCTTCTGGATCTCCTTAATAATTTATGCAGTTTCCAGTTGAGTGTGGGTATTGAATACTGAAAATTGAATATATATCAATTTATGTTAATCAGGATCATATTTATAAGCCAGCTTGTACTGGCTTATAAATATGCACATAGCAACAAAAATAAAGTTTTTGGTTAGAGTAACTCCTTAAATGGTGGGGGGAGGCAGGAATAATTTACTTTTAGAAATGGTACATTAAAATGCACACTCCTGAAATAATCCAATTAATAGCTAATAGCTCTAAGGGTGCATCCATCACCATGGCAGCATAATTTTTTGAGGCTGCAGTTCCTTGACAGCTGTTTGCTTTCTGATAACACCTGTGATTGTGGTACCTGCAATGTGTTGTACACAACAAGGGTTAAGTATTTAATCCGTGTTTGTGCAGATCAGTCATTAGTAAAACATGCTGTGTTGAAGGTGATAATAGGAAATTAATGAAGAATTTTTCTTTCTCTAGCTCCATTATGTGTGTTTTCTGTCAAGTTCAAAATTTTATGTGTTATGAAATGATAATGTGATATGTGTAGCAGTTTGTCACTCTATTAAGTGCAAGCATAGTGGTTTCTTTCCTTGGGCAGTAGAAGTGGTTATATTGTAAACAGATGCATTGGTCTATCTCAGTCTCTTGAGAAGCATATTCTGTGAAACTGGGAACAAAGGCTCTTATAGATGGTTGTATACAGTCCTGTAATAGAGATTTTTTTCAGGGAACAAAAAATTTACCACATCATTTGCTGATTACTCTTTTGCTTTCCTCCTAGTAATTTATTTTCTGATTCTCTTCAAGCTTGGTTTTTAAGAGCTGGCTCAGTCAGTTGCAACCAATATATAATTTTCAACAATGTTTCTAATACAGAACTCAATTTTAAATATTGGTTAAAGAAAGAGAGTTGTCCTAGGCAAGTTTTAAGCTATATAATTTTAAATTATCATATTTTTCAGACATTTGACTTATTTTTTAAAGATGTCTTTGCTTTTCAGTGTACCAGTTTTTTAGGTAATATGTGCAGTACTGGAAGAAAGGCTGTTGATAAGGAGGATGCAGGCAAGCAGAAGAACAATGTGAAGAAGGGAAGAGTAAAGAGCTTAGGAAGTTTCTAGGATAAACTTAAAAGCTGTCCCCACAGTGTAAATGAGCGGTGGTGTAGGATGTGTTTTGCTTTCCCTTTAATGGATAACTTGCAACTCTATTCATGACAGTCTGCTAGTTTCTAGCTGCCAAATAAAAACTAGTAGAAATGTTTTTGTTGGCTAGCAATAGCAATCAACTTGTATTCAGCCTGGTCTAACAGGGAGGATTTTAGGCTAGGAGTTGAGGAAGTACTTTGCCTTTAACTTGTCAGTTGGCCTGCAGCAGGAGCTTTGGTGAGTGTCCTTGTCAGAGAGGGCACTGGTTTTGAGCCTCTGTGTGTGTGCATTCTTCATTAAATAAAAACTGCCATAGCTGAGAAAGGTTGCAGACACCCATTTTTTTTATTTCCACAGAGTGGTATGCCTGAGGATTTGTGTGTTTTTCACACACGTTATTAAATCAGTTGATTTAGTAATATACTTCTTATGGATAGTATTTTAATGTTGATAAAACTATCCTTTTTATTTCATGTGCACTGACTACTTTGGCTTACTACCTTCAGTGTCAGGATTACCAACTGCCAGTCAAGAAACCTCTGAAAAATTTCTGAATTAGAACTTAGATTCTCCCCAGACTGGGTTCTTTTACCCATAGTAAAGAGTTGGCAGGTTGGGGGCTGCTCCATTGCACCTTCTGAGCCATCTATTAGTGGTTTTCCACCTGAAATTTAGTGACTAATTCCATTAGCCATGATCTGAACTGAATCATATTCTCCTCAGTATGTTTTACCTACGTCAGCTAAATGCATCACATGGCGCCAAGGAACAGCACTCTTGATGTAAGAAAAAGCTTTTTAATTTGCTTCTTCTTAGAGCCTTTGAAGTGGAATCTAAAGCAGTTGAAAAGGTAGGAATGTGATTGCAAACTGGTTACAAGTACCACTGAATTTTTTTTAGCATTTTTTCTTTTACGTTGGCAAAGCCAAGTTAGGTGGAGCAACTCTTGCAAGATACCAGGGTGCCAGCCTGTGTGGACCCTGCTGCACACTACAAGTACATCTGACTGCTTCTGTTGAAGACACGCTGCAAAATTATAAACTCTTGGCGACACTTCTATAAATACTAAACAAGCTGGTCATAACAGAGATAAGAGACTCACCTGGCTTTGCACACAGAGTCTCAGACACAGCAAATGGGGTTGCTTGAGGCTGTAATCAAACATTAGATGCAATCTTGAATTCTCTGTATTTCTGTTACTGTGTTAGTGTTCTTTTAGAGGACAAGATTCCAGTAAAATGCTTTTAGAAACTCCTGGAAACAAAGGAGCTTAAATCAAAGTAGCTCTTCTGTATGCATGTTTGTAAGATGGTTCATGCATTGACTCCTGAGAGTGAACAGGGGTTGAGAATATGGGAGAAGTACTATTTTTTCCCTAAGGGCACTTGAAGAAAAAAGAAAGAGTGGACTGGGTGTAAAACACAAGTGACATAAGAGAAACAAATTTATCACTTCTCTCTGAGTTGCCCTGTGCCTAAAAGACACCCAGTGTTCCTGGAAAAGAAGTAAGGCAGGATTGGTGCCCTTTGTACTTCTTTGTTGTGGGATTCTTTGGAGATGGTTTGCTTTGCATGAGTGAGAGGACCTCCTCAGCAGCACCCTGGTGCTGAGGGTAAGATGCCTGGCTTATTTGTTGTCTTTTTTTTGTACATTTTTGTTCTGAATTACGTTCTTTTGCCAAAACCCTCTGCTCCTTTTGTTTTTCCACTCTTTTTGATTCTGTTTCCTCTCTACCGCTGTGGTATAAGCAGCAAGGCTTCTGATCCAGCAGAGAAACTTGTTTTTTTGAGATTACTCCTTCCACTGCAAGGCTTAGTGTGTAACTTTTTGCTATATGAAAAGAAAAGCTTAGGCCTGTGGGCTTTTGCCTGAGCTTTTAAATCTGTGCTTCTGACTTAGACCCCTGTTCTGTCCATATTTGGAGTCTGAGAGCAAGTAAGTAGGAGCTTGTCAGGAGGCACCTCTTAGCATTTCTGCAGCCACAAGATCAACTTCTTATTGGAGAAGGCAGATAAGAGGTCAAGCATAATTTTCTATTGTGTGTCCTTCCAGAGACACTTACAAGAGTGAAAAATTCTGGTTTAATGTTTCCATTTCTCAGAAGAAAATTGCAAAATTCTCTATGTAAAGACTATATATAGTTTCATATAGCTATAAAGACTGATGCGTATTGTAGCCAAGTATTACGAAAAATAATTCATAGTAGATTTGGAAAAATAATGTAATGAAAAATAAAATAACTATGGCCTTTCAGGCAAAGTTCTGACCTCTGGTTCTGGCTTACAATGACTGTGAAAAATTCTTTCAATCTCCAACTCCTTTTTCTCCATCTGCAAAATTTCAATATTTGACCAGTCTGAGGTGAATATGTTGGTAAATTTTTTGTCTCTGAAGTACTTTAGAACTGTTGAGACATTTGACAATGAGTTGCAACTGTAATCCTCTTACTAAGAAGACTAATAAAATAGTTTTAGTTTACAAGGAAATATTGTTCTACTACCCAGCCTATTGCCTGAAATAACATTCTGGGAATATGTCACAGTCAAATCATTGATTATTGTAAAAAAATTAAATACATTATTTCGTTAAAGACTTATAAATTATTTTATTACCTGAGAGAAAAGGTGTGGAAGTGCTTGGCAGCTTTCCAAAAGTAATGGCATATGTTTGAAAAATGTCATGATCCACATTTAGTCATAGTCTTGATTAACTATAGTTGCTATAGTGTAACTTAGCAGTTTATGGCTAATAGTCTGACTCTAGCTAGGAGTGCCAATTTATATTTTAACAAATCTATTTGTGAAATCTTCTGTAGCTGTATTCCTAAGCAGTCATGTTTACAGTTTGTCACATCTAGCAGCCTGGCTGTTGTGAAACTTCCTCCCCTTCCCTCCTCCTTCGCCATAGGATGTGTGTGTGTGTGTGTGTGTGTGTGTGTGCGCGCGCGCACGCGTGTTCCTTGAAAAGCATCCAAGTGCAAACGTACTTTTTTTCCTTAAATGAAACTGATATTTGAGCTGTCTGCAGGTGTGTTTAGCAGGGAGTTGTACCTCAGTGGAAGGGATTATGACTTATTTTTGCTTTGCTGATGGTATGTTCTGGGAGAACAGATCCAAGATGAATATTGGTTGAAGCTTTAGGAGCAGAATATGTGACTATGTTTAGATTGTGTAGTACTTTCTCTTCCTGTTAAATTTCCAAGAAGTTTTAATTTCACCCATTTGAAATTATCTTCATTCTACTGTTGGATACCTGAAGGTGCACTTCACCCAGTCAGCAGCTGGTTGAGGTTTTAGTCTGCTCAGTACCTCTTTTGGTTTACAATTAAATTCGTCCTTTGCTGCTTAGACTGACACAGACAGATCACTGCGGACTGGGAATCCTCTGATGGGAAGAACTGAGGGACTGTGAGTCAGGGCCTTTGCAGAGGGGAAGTGCATGGGCTGATCACAGATGATTCAGAACAGGGTCAGAAATATTTCAGATATCACAGCCCTTTTGCTTATTTAAGGAAGCTGCATTGAAGGAGTGGTGGGAGGAAACAAAAGCAGTAATGGTGGTAACCTCCTCAAATATTGTTTAAAAACTCCACAGCTACAAGGGGAGTGTATACTAACAGGATAAATAGAATTTCCTACACATTTTCAAGTTGGAAGTGTTTTATCAGGCAGTAATTCAGCAACAATATGTACTCAAAAGCCTTTAATATGCCTAGACTAGATTTTTGTATGGGCAAGTACCCAGTGGGAGGCTGTCTCAGCCTAGCATAAACTAAAACTGTTTCTGGTTTGGAAAGAATGTTGTTTCCAGGGATGGTGATGTGTGCTATCCTCTTGAAGTAGCTGTGCGAAAACAATTACCTTTACCTATCAGTAAAAAGTGGTATCAGAAGATTATTATTGGACCAGAATATAATGTAAAACTAGATACTATAAACAAGAATTTCAGAAAATGTACAATAGCCTTCCCACTTCTGAAAAAGAAAAAAAAATAGCCTGGTAAGACGCTGGGATGATTCAGTATAACTAGCATAATATTTTGGGTTTTGTCATGCAGCATATGAAACATGTCTAGAGTTGCAAATGTTTTTCAGTGAAATAAGCACATTCATTCCAAAGTGTGGCAAAATGGGTTTTGGGTTTGGTTTTTTTGTTTTTTTTTTAATCAGTAAGATTGGAGTATTTGAAAGACCCATTTTTAATTAGAAAATCTGTCTTTAAAATTCAGATGTAATGGATTGCTGCATTACTTCAAACAGAATAATTTCTAGGACAACCTAGGTGATTGCCTTTGAACAGGCTGATGAAAGCAGTGCTCTTCAGCAGTTTTATATAGGACAATGTGCTAAATATGTTTGTAATATAAATCACGTCATGCAGGCATGTATAGATATCAGAGCAATGTATATATTATTTGCAAGAGCAACTCTCATTTTACCTAGCAGTGAACTGGTTTAGGTTTAGAAGGAGCTAGATCCTGGTGCTTTAAATTACTACTTTTACTGCAGTTTCTAATTTCTAAGTCATTCACCTATTTGCATTAAAAGTTGTCATCTGAATACCTTCCATCCCTTGGGATGAAATTTCAGGGTTTCATTTGTAAACTAGTATATTTTACATCTGGTAATTAAAACTGACCTGATCTATGTTTTGTCCTTTTGGATATGAAATTAATTTTTCAGAAAGCCAGTACCTTCAAGTGTAAACACTGTTAATTCCAACCTTGTTACATTTGTTTTTCTTTTCCCACCCCCGATCCCCAGGCATGTGCTCTCGGCATTCAACTCTTGAGTTTATCTCAAGATGAACTTGGCATGACAGTTACTTCACACCCACTGCCAGGTTAAAAATAAATCTTAATATGATTACAGTGACAAATGCATAGTCAGTAGTGAAGATAATTTAAAAAAAGAAAAAAAGAGCATTGAAGTTAGCTCTTGTTGTTTTGCAGGCTTTCAGAATTTGAAAGGTTCACATTATCTTTCTTGTATTTCCTCTCTGCAGCACTTCCTCAGTTTACTCAGTTGTGGAAGGGGACATAGGGGATGATGAAGTAAAGTTTTGGTTGGCTGTTTTCATGATAGAGCCTTTCATGGCATAATCTATAAACCGTGATGAAGCTGATGGACTTTGGGTCAAGCTAGTTGAAAAACCAGATCTGTGTTTGGAAAACGCCCTGCAGACTCTTTGAATGCTCCATCTAGAAGTTAAATAAATGCTCTTTAACTACAGCTGACGTTCCTGTCTTACCTAGTGGTGCTTAAACCTGGCTCCCTGCTCTCTTTTTGTTGTTTGGTCAGGGGAAAGCCTGGGTTGTTGATTACGTACAGACAAAACTGCTTTGCTTTTCATCGTGCAAGCAGCCTTACAACATTCAAACAAAATTCTTGTCTCATCCTATGGCAAAGTACATACAGTGTATTGTGTGTGCACACGATTGGGGGTGGGGGAAGAATATTATCATAATATGATGATGCATTTTGCATGAAGCTCTCCAGAATGCCTGATTTGAGCTTTTGCCATTGTAATTCCATGTATCATTTCAGTGTTAAGCAATGCCCCAGGGTCAGAAAAGCCCATAAGATGCAGCTGGTAGTTAACCTATGTGTCACTAGTCTGCACAGAGGATGTAAACCAGAACATTTCCATATGAATAACGCCATCTGTTTTTTAACTCCCTTGCATTTAGTTCTCAGCCTTCCCCTGTTACAGCCAGTGCCCTGTATCTCCTTTCAGTTTCTTGTCAGAACTGCCCAGTCACAGCCTTCATGACCCAGAGGGTCACAAACCAAGAAAGCATGTCTGGAGCTCATGTTGCCCAGAACTGACGTAATGAGGAGGGAGAGCAGGGGAAAGTTGAGGCTTCAGTTTGAGAGACCCTAAATAGTGCCAGATGCTGGACTGATGGGATAGCTAGTAAGGACTGTAGTAGTAGACCTGGGGAGGGGGAAAAGGGGGGACTAAGTTGGTTTTTTTTTCCTCAACCTGAGGATCCTACAGGTTTCCAAAGGCAGGTGTAGACCCCATGCACATTTAAAATATAACTTGTTATTGTACTTAGAACATTTTGTTGGTCAGTTTTTCAGGATACCTATAGATTGTGCATGTGATATTAGGCTTCATTAACCGTAAATTCCAGAAGAGCTACATTGGAGTAATTCTCTTTTTGCCCAAATTCAAGTGAGACATGATAATATGTAACGCTACCTAATTTGTATTTTCTTTTTTGTCAGTTAAGACAGTGTTGTTTTTTGAGTGAAATGTTGGATTGCTAAACTTTTTGAAAGATTTGTTTGCTTGTGAATAGGGAAAATATTTTGTATCATGGATACTGAGTTTCAATCTTGGCCATGCTGATTTGTGTGGGATCAAGATTTTAATTTTAAATAGTTTAATGAGGACCAATGAGCCTCAGCTCTGTCCTGTTGGGAGCTGGTTATAGCATAAAAATGCTATAAGATCCTTCAAGAGTAAGTAGGTTTCTCCTCCTCCCTGTAAATGTTTCAAAGGTACCAATCAGTGTTGGTTTTGATTATTGCCAACACTTGAAATCTCGTGATTCTCATGTTACAGTATCTTTTTGTTAGATGTTAATTTTCCTGTATATAGAAGAGCTGCTACATATAGTAATTTTTCTTTACCCTACTTTTTGTCAGAGAGGAACATCTTCCGAAATGGCATTTGTAGATGAGTTATGAACACTAGGATGATTTTCAAGTAAGATACTATGATTGTATTAGCTGATATAATGGTTTTGCTTTTTGACTTACATGTTTGCAAGAAGACACTCAAGCCTTCCAACAACCTTGCAGATACAAGCCTTGTTTAGCCCACCTTAGTTTCCTCATAGGTAATACCAATACATTTCTTAAGGGCATGTTTTAAAAATAATGAATAACTTCTATATTATGTATACAGGAGCAAGAAAGTAAAGCTCCAGTGTCAAACCAAAGGGATTAAGGCAGTCCCAGGGGAGTAAATTGAAGCTGCAGAAAAACCTAACCCAGATGGTACCCGCCTTGCCTTTGGTAATAGGGAGCAGTGCCTGGAATGCCTGCGATGAGAACGCCGTTGTGCTCTCTGTGTTGGTGCTTTGAAGGCTGTTCACTCATGGCAAGGGGGGTTTCTGTCCTCTTTGTGCTCCGGCAGGATTTCCGGGATGCTGTGTCGCACGCCTCTAGGCAACTTGGAAAGCCAGTGATTGAGGACAGAATCCTGAATCAGATCCTCTACTACCTACCTCAGCTCTACGAACTCAATCGGGACCTCCTGAGGGAGCTGGAAGAGCGATTATCTCACTGGTGACTATCAATAAAGGGATTTCATTCCTTTGATGTTGAAATCTGTCTGGGGGGCTTGCTTATGTGAACCATGTGATCATCGTTTGACTCTTGTTTGTGTTTCATGTACCTTCCTAAATGTCAGAGTTTACTTTGGAAGTATAGGAGATGATTTTTCATTTAGATGTGCTTTTTTGTCATTTAGATCCCAAAAGGTCCAATACATTTTTGTAACAATCGCACTTTTTATTTGAAATTTCATTTTTAATTGGAAGTTCTGGTCCCTGCATGAGCACTGATTTCATTAGGGAAAAAGGCGGCTATTCTGAAGACTGGTTTGCCTTTTAGAGGTAGTTTAGATCTACTGATCAGACACAATGCTGATGGACAGCCACAATCCCCTTGAAGACCGTTCTCAGTTACCACTGGTGGGTGGAGCTATGCAAAACCTACTGACAAAGGCACTGCAATGGGTAAAGACTTGCTCTTGAGTTCAGAGTTTGAAGATCAGTTTCCTCAGAAATCCACCTTGAACTAAAGTGTTCAAACAGTTCAAGACCATTTTTAAAAGGCTGTGTATTAAGTGGTTGTCATCTTACACTAGTGTGTTGACATGTGCCTAATAAGGTTTTTCAGAACAGCAACTGAGATGGGTGCCTATCTGCTGTAAGTTTTTTGTTCAGAACAGAAACTAGCACATCTTACTCTGAAAAAGAGATGTTTTGCTGTAGGGTTAAGATGTATGATATTTTTAGCTTTAATTGCATCTTTTCTGTTGTTGTTTCTAGGCTTGAGCATCAAAGAATTGCTGATATATTTGTTAAAAAGGGTCCCTACCTAAAGATGTATTCAACTTACATCAAAGAATTTGATAAAAATGTTGCATTATTAGATGAACAGTGTAAGAAGAATGCAGGATTCGCTTCAGTAGTCAAAGACTTTGAGGTACTGTATTCTTTTGTAAGATGTATCCTGTTTTGTGACTTTTTAGCAGTTGTGATCCTCCACTTCATAAACTGTCCTCAATTTGTTTGTGTGTTGGTGGTGGGTTTTTTGCTGTAGTCTTGGCTTGAGACAGGAAGAAGACAAGAGGTCTTTTGAAGGACTTGATATTTCAGATTCACATTATTTTGAATGCAAACTGAAGATAATTAGCATTTTTGAAGCATGGATCTTTTAATTCTGTGTTATCTTTAGAGGTGTGGATTAATTAAAAATTCTGTAGTGAGCACTCCTGTCTTCTCTGCCTTTTTGCCTAATGGACACTGACAGCGATCACAAAGGAGCATGTTGTCTTTGCTATCCTGTTTCCTTTATTTCTGGCAAGTTTCACCTCTCTTCCTGCTAGGTCAAAGCACCTGTTTAGAATCTACAGAGTATGAGTGCTTACGCATGTCTCTAACGCATGGGTAATTTTGCATGCCGTCTTCCACATGGAAATGCTTGCTCTGTAGTGTGGTGCTTAACACTGTGGCAGTAGCACTTTTCAAAGATAAAAAGCTTATCCAGTATAATCAGTAGTTGTTTGTAGGCATGTTTTCTTTTGCTGGAACCTTTGACTGCTGTGGAATCGTTATTTATTTTGGTTGTTTCTTCCAGATGAGCCCCCGCTGTGCTAGTCTGGCCCTCAAGCACTATCTGCTCAAGCCAGTTCAGAGGATTCCCCAGTACAGGCTCCTGTTGACGGGTACAGTCAAGCTTTTTTGCAGCCTTAAGAAGCCAGTCTTTACAGCCCCAGGACACCTGTGTTCAGACAGTTGTATCCATCTATAAAGTGTATTTATCTGACTTGAGATATTTGAGGCTTTCTTAAAACATGTCACAATATGTGAAGCTCTTTTTAAAACATGGCATGGGTTTAGAGGCTTTCCTTGTTAATACTGATTGTGGTAAGATGGACAAGCAAGGTCCTAATACTTCCAGCGGTAGTGGTGGTGTGTCCTGATGGTAGATTCAACAGTACATAGAAAACATGAAACCTGTGGTGGTTTTTGCTTGAAGCTGTGGTATTAGAGGCCTGTCATTTCCTTAGAGGGTTGGAATGCTCCTGTTATGCTTTGGGTTTTGCTTTTTTTGTTTCTTTGGGAGGATGGGGGTTTAGCAAATGAAAAAGGCAGTATGGAAAGTTGGAGCAAGGAGAAGATAGATAGCTATGCAACTGTGAATTTCTGTAAGTAGCTTCTCCATTTCTCCCCCACCCAGGTGTTTTGTCTATAAAATCCATTCTCTTTTAAAGGCAAAACACATGTTTTTAGTGCACACCAGTAAGTGCTTAAACTTGCTACCAAGGCCAGTGGAGGAGCTGATTTGAATCTAGGAAATCTGGGCTCCATACTCTGCTCTGGGACTGGCATGTTTGGGTGACCTTGAGCAAGACATCTCCATGATGTAGTGGGGGTTTTTGTCTCTAAAGGGAGGGCAGTGACAGAGGCCTCCTTTGTGAAGTATTTTGGGATGTGTTTGTTGTAAGAGGGGGATGGCTCCTGTAAGGATTTGGAAATACTTAAGGCATTGTTTTTGAGAGCCATTGCTTCTTGATGAGCAATTTAAAAATAGCCTCTGTTTATGTAGTAACTGCAAAATAAAATGCTCTGTGACCTTTTTTTTTTGGCTCTGTAGCAGCTCATTGGCATTTCCCCAGCAAGTACTTAGACTAGTGATGCTGTGGCAGATACAGACTTAAGTGTTACAGAGCAGTTACCAAGTTATTAATATTGACTTTTTCATTTTAATCATCTCATTAAACTCAAGGTGTTGAAAAAAGAGGGAGAACTCTTATTAAATGGAATACTGTATAGGGGAAAATCTTAATTATATTTAATTGATGAAATCAACCCATAAAACGACATTTGGGGACTGGCTTTATTTTAAAAGGATACTGACTTAGGGTGTGGTATAGCTTGTTATACACTTCAATATCAGCGGAGCCTTGGATAAGTTCAAAGGTTTTAATTGAAACAGAGTTTAGTTGAAAAGAGTATCAGGATGGAGCAAATGCCATTGTTAATATACACAACAGAGCGAGAGATGTCAGGTTTGAATGGCACTGAAACAAATCTCAGATGTTGAGGAGGAATTCCTCATGATGATTAGCTGTCACTGTGGCTGGGACCGACTCTTCTAGACCTGAAAAAAGCCTCATCCTGTGCTGATGGGGGTTATTGTGGGTGTCCCGGGTCTGCAGACCTTACTGGGGCTGCCCAGCTTTAAATACACCTGCAAGTGCTGTAGAAAGGAATGGGATTGCCATGCTGCTGGCAAATTTAGAAAAGTAATTTTCTCTTGTTCTATGTGAACAATAAAAGAAGAACAATAAAAGGCCAAGAATTTAATTATGCTGGGGCTAGAGAGTGTTGTTTTGGATCTGTTTCATTTTCAGCCTGTTCAATCTATCATGCATGTATGTTGTCCTTGAGTTCTGATTCTTCCATGTCTCTGTGGATGACCCATCTGCTTAGTTACCTTCCAACAGCTCTGTGTAAGATTGAGCAATGCCTCTATAAACTTGTGCTAGATGAACATCTGGAGGACATGCAAAACACTGGTAATCTATTGTTGCAGTGGGTGAGATGTAGCGATGGAGCAGCTGCCCAGGCTGCAGACGGGGGGATCTGTGGGGGAGCAGGGCGAGAGCCAGTGGAATGAAAATAATCCAGGAAACGAAGCTGTCAGGCCTGACTCAGCAGGGATTTCTTCCTATTTGGATGTTCTGTGTCAGTGGGACAGCTTTGTACTGGTAACCTGCTGCTACTCGGTCACATCACAAGATTGTTGCTGTGCTTTGAAGTGAAGTTACTTTTGTGCTAACAAAAGCAGGAGCAGGTGGACTCATAAATCAGCTAAGGAGAGGCACAGCCCAGCAGTGTTTCTGTTTAATTATACAGCTTCTCCAGCCCAGTAAGTGGACTTCCACTTCTTCACATACTGGCCCTGAGCTCTATACAGTAAATATTAGATAGCTTATGGGGGAAGTTAATTAGAGGTCTCTGATTTCTGAGAGAAATGAAGGAGAGGTGATTCTATTCTCCCAAAAACCTCTGATTTGAGTAGATGACTTGAAGACTGTGCAATATGAACAGGCTCTTGATTGTCATAGGATAATCCTGTCTCCTCTTTTTCACAACATAAGGTTGGCAGAGAGTGTCTTTTATTATCCTTAACTGGGTTATGGTGAGGGGAGGCTGAGTGGGATGAAAAATAAGCCTTTTTGCACTCTGCAGCTTTGCAGGTTGGAAATAGAGTTGTCAGACTCAAGGCCAGTTACGTTGTGGAACAATTGCTTTGAGTTTAATTTAATTACATTAGACAACCCAAGACAAAAAGTAGTTAATGACGCAGAAGATAATTTTAAGCAGAAGCAGCAATAGCCGCTGCCCCTAGCAAGGGGAAGGAGAGAATTGGGGGCTGCTGTCAGGTAGAAGTAGGCATAAGGAAATTTTCATAACAGAAACAGTCCTAGTGTGCTTTTATGTTGATTTTTGTTGTGTTTTGGGGTATCCAGCAGAATTAAGAATTTCTGAAGGTATGTTTAAGGTTTTTCTAGTCTGAACAATGAAAGCACATTTCAGAGGGGAATTTTTTTTTTTTGCCAAGACATTAGATGCCATTTCACCTTAATATCTACCTTCTGTATTTATTTCATCGAGGAATACTTTTGCAAAATTTTTACTGCAGCATTTTTCATGTCTGTGAAATCAGCTTGTCGTATAGTTTATGCCAGTACCTCCAGAAAGCTGTTGTAAGCACTGAATTTCCAGTGTGTATTCACAGAAGAGACTAAAAATATGTGTTCTGATGCTTCTCTGAAGCTGAGTTTTAGCTGTGAACTGAGGTCCACTTACCAGATAAAGAGCATACTAAGATGAAAATTACCTTTTTATCACTTTCAGAATTTTACAGCTGTAAGTTTTATTGGCTGCTCCAGTTTTGTAAGACAAAGGCTGCCTTCTGTTTTAAATACAGAATTTTAAATGAATGCAGTTATGCTAAAATCTTGATTATTCCCTCTTCTTTTCACTGATTATATAATTTAAAATGCTAGAAAATACCCAACCAAAAATGGGTTTGAGTGTTGGTGTTTTGGAAAACATGTTGCAAAGCATGAATATGCCAAGAAATAATTAGTTCCCATCTTGGGTCTCTGGTTTTATGTTTCCACTGCAATTACTTTGGATGTTAAATTGGATGTCTTCATGTACCAGGGACAGTGTCTTAGAGTGCCAGCTGTACATTTGCAGATGAGGAAATTATGCCCACCTTACCTCTTGTTCCTTGCCTGTAGAGGTGAGTGTGTGGTTTGGGAGCCTTATTTCTGTATAAGCTGTAGGGACTCGTTTTTTATACTGGGAGATTCCCACTGGAGCCTTTTGTGCTGGCCCTGATGAAGATCAGGTTGCAATTGTAAAGCTTTAATTTGTTGGCTTAACAGTGGAGTCCAAAGAGTGCTCTGCCTCAGCAAGATGGCACAGCTCCAACTTGAGGGACCACTCATCCTCAGGCAGGGCAGGAGAGGGCAACTGGTGCTGTATCCGTGACAGGTTCCTCCAGGTTAAACCAAATTAAACCCAGTGGGAACTCTTCTCAGTTCCTTTCAAAATACCTCCTGTTACAATTTTTTTTCCCCTCATATGAGCCTTTTGCCAGCATAACCCAAGGTGAAGCAAGATTAACTTTTTTTAAAATGGAATACATGTCCACCTAAATATTGCGTTGGAATGTCTTGGTAGCTACTACAGCACAAGATTTTGAGGGACATGAAGGATGCAATATTGATGGAGTACAGCAGGAGAAGTTTTGGTGCCATGTCAGACTTGTCTTAAAAGATCATGTGTTAACCAGGGCCTGGTAATGATCAGGCAGAACTGTGAAGGGAGCAGAAAGCTGTGAGTGTTCCCATGGCCCAGCCAATCAGGCTTCCAACAGCTCCCTCCCTGCCTCCCAGCCGGTTCCTCTTCCTGCACCCCAACCTGCTCTTCATGCTTCTCCCTTGGATCCTCCCTTAGGTCTCTGCCAAACAATAAAATGTCAGTGTCAAATGTTTCTCCTCCTGTAGTTCTGTTTTTCTCAAAGTTTTCATTAACTGTGACAAGTTCTCTCACTCTTGGTAGCAATTCTACTGCAGAAACATGTTTCATAATTCCCTTTTAATTTTGTACATAAGGAAAAGATTACAATACACTGAATTGTCTCTGAGGGGCACGCTTGAAGCAAGACATCTTATGAAGGCAGGAACAATTGGCTCCTGATCCTTTTTGAATGAAAGAATGAATTTGGGTAGGGCAAGCATATGGGAGTTGAATTATTTCACTCCTACGTGAAATTTGTACAACTGAGAAGCTAAAATTGAATGCTTGCTACATTACATGTAATTAGTTTTCATTAGATCTGCCAGAGTCTTAATACTTCATTTAAAAGGTAATTTTAAACCAGTATTTGTTGCTTTTATCAATCTAATGTATATCTCTTGGAATGTTTCTGTTTTGGTTTCTTGCCATTTTAAGGAGTTCACAGTTGTAGCTTATAGAGAATAGATAGTTGATGTTTTATTGAGGATGTATATTAATCTTCGACAGGGTATTGCACTTTTTGATGAACGAGACACTCAACTAGGGAATGGAAACGCGAGGGGGATGTTTTCTTATATAGTCATACACTTGGAGTTAATTTTAGCGAAGTAAAATAGTTTAAAACTACTAAGACTTTAATGGATCGAGGGTGCCATCTCGTGGCTGAACTACATGTATCATTGAAAACAGAAAATGCCTATTTGAACATTGAAGGAAGAATACTATTTTTATTACTGAAAAATATTAATCGTAATCAGATCGTAATGGACTACTTTTTTTATTAGCTCCCATGGACTAGTTTAGGTGCTCAGACAAATATCTATAATCTTCGAAAGTTTTTGCATCAGCTTAAATGTAAATGATTGCAAGTATGTACTAATTTTTCACTTGCTTGTTTTCTTCTGGAATAATGTATACAATATATCATTTTTCACTATAGAAGACCACTGTTTCAGTAACCTATCTTTGCTGATATATTTTCATTATGGAAATGCTAGTTTTCACTTTGTTATTACTTTGACAGATTTAAAAGATGAAGTAGTAGATCTTTGTAGATTAAGTAGTAGATCTGAATAGCAGATTTCCAGGAAAAAGGTGGGGTTTACTACTTTCTGGTGTTGTTTATTTATTTAACAAAACTATCTCTATATTATTTTTTTCTTCATACAGATTATTTGAAGAATCTTTTAGAAGAATCTGCAGACTATAGGGATACTCAAGGTAAATGTCTCCTTAAAGAAATAACAGCTTATGTACCAATGTTTCCAGATTTTAAATGCATGCAAAATGCTAAGTCAGTAATAGAAATGTTTTCTATTTAGTTCTAAGTTTCTCAGCAGAGATATTAAGAGATTTCAAGCTTGTGTTTCAGAAGTGTTTGGAGCTGGCAGTCATATCAGCTCACCCTTGAGTTGAAACCAAGAGATAAGAGTGAAATTTCACAGGCAGTTTAAACAGATATTTTGGGCACTGCCATTGAAAGAGACAGTCCCATCTGTAGACCTTGTGGAATAGGCAGCCTGCTCTCTCCAGCTATGAGCCTTTCTGGCCTCCTCCTCTCTCTTTGTGCCAGGACAGGCATCCATATGGCAGAAGTGAACAAGATCAAGGAGCTGCCATGGGTTATATTTAACCTGAGGAGTTCTCCAGTTTGATTTGTCAGAAGCTGCACAAACACAAGTGACTTACACAAGTCTGCGTGCATGTGGGGAGAAAGGGGATCAGAGGAAGTGAAAAGGAATAGTTGGTAATGAAGAGGACAGGACCACACATTTCAGAATAGTGCAGGATTAAGGTGGTTTAACTCGAGTGTATCAATGCAATGCACATTCAGGCTGTTTCCTTCTTCAGAGTGTGCCTCAGCAGTACAAAAAATGCTCCCAGTCGATGTTTCCATTTCATTTGCATGAGATCCTGTCATGTTTGTGCAAGCCCATTACCTTTAGAAGGGTTGTGCAGATGTAGTTGATTGAACTTCAATAAATGAGTGCCGTCAATGTGCTGAGCCAAGTTTGCTTTGTCTGCTGGTACAATACCATGAAATATATGAGTAAATTTATTTCTTAGGACATTTAGACATATTTGAGTATGTTGAAGATACAAGCCAAAAATACTTTAACTGATGGCTCTTCAAGAGATGGAAAAGTTCATCTTGCACTTCTTATGGCTGTGAACAAAATAATACTTGCACTGCATATTAAATAGTTGAACACTTGAAAAGAGAGCAACCTAAATATATACTTCACTTTTTCTTGAGGTTTCTCCAGCTTCTCTGTTTTTTGTAGTTATATCATTCAGTGTTTTTCTCTCCCTTCTTTTATCAAAGATAGAAGTTGAAGCTAACTTACAACAACAACTAAGTATTAATTCGATACTTGACATATTTGATAGTGCTTCTTAGAACCTGGGTAAGAAAAGAAAATCTAATCTTTACTCAGCAAGATCTTTCTTGTAATAATTAGGCTTAACTTAGTTCTGACTTTGCTTAGTTGTTTAATTCCACTGCAGGGGCTGGGAGTGAGGGGGAGGAGTGGAGAGGGAGACTTAGGTTTGGTTGTGATTAGTACTCTTGGAAAAAACCCCAAATAGCACAACTCTTCTTGCTGACCTTCATTTGAATACATTACTTCAGCTAAGTGGTATAAGTGGAATGCTCTTCCCTGCCAAAAAGCACTTTGTTTATGGACTTTGACCCTATAGATTATTTTATGTTGTTGTTTAGATTCATTTAGTCTTGGCTGTATAAGTAGTCCTGAGATCCGGGAACTTTCACTTCAATAGCCAGCAAATTTTATAATTTTCTCTAAAATTCTTCAATCTTGCTTGAAGTCAATGAATAAAATTTTAAGGTTTTAATAGGTATAGTAACTGAGAGATGAAGGAAAGTATAACCGAGAATTAGGTAGTCATTCCTATCTTTGTGAATTTAGCTGAATTTCACTTCATCTTCCTCCACGTGGGTGGGAGCTGGGGGAGTGTTTTGCCTGAAGCAGCTCCAACATTTCCTAGTAAGAGACCACCAGCTATTTTTCATCAGGCTCACTTGATACCATGACATCTGTATCTAAACTTAAATTTTGATCAAACACTTGATATGTGCTATGTATTTTAGCTGTTTGACTCTCTGCTTGCATCGCCTTGGTTCATGACAATCTTGTACAATTCTCCTTTGATTGGCTTAGGAGGAGCTTTTGGTTCATGTCTGTTTCGTTTCTTATATGGCTTCATGACCTTCTGAATCTTTGTGTTCAGAAAGCTCTTATTTTTTAACATACTTCCTTTCTGAATATGACTCAACAATGAGGGAAGTACATGCATTCTACAGTACTAATACTCTAATTATTATCTAGGAAAAAACGCAAGGCTTTGGTTTTACCTGGTTTGGTAGGCTTCTCTGTGGACTTTTAACCAAATGTATTCCTTTCTTTGAAGTGCTTGACCATAATTCAATAAGGTCCTTCACTCTTGGAGTGATGTGGAAATGCAGTATGGTATCTGTGCTTTACATTACACCAATGCTAACTGGTCAGTATAACCAAAACATCATTCCTTCATCTTTCAGATGCTTTAGCTGTTGTCATAGAAGTTGCAAACCATGCCAATGACATCATGAAGCAGGGAGTAAGTATTTTGCCTTATGAAGCTGGTTGATTAAAGTTCTCTCTCTCTCTCTCTCTCTCTCTCTCTCTCTGTCTCTCTCTCTCTCTCTCTCTCTTTCCTTAAAAAAAGTCATGAGTGCAAGGGCAAGTACTTACCTTCTGCTTTTTTCCCCCATAGGATAACTTTCAGAAACTCATGCAGATCCAGTACAGTTTAAATGGACACCATGAGATCGTACAGCCAGGAAGGGTAGGTGCCCCACATGGCATTCAGCAGATTGCCATGAAAGGGCAGTGAAAGTGATGATGACATGCAAGCAAAAACTGATGCTGGAATATACCAAGAAGAAAATTGGTCCATTGCTTCATTATTAGGCTCCAACAGTCAGATAAATACTGCCTCTCCATATGTGTGGGGGGTTTTTTTAGACATTTATCTGGTGGAAACTTAGAATTTTTAGAATATGATTCCTTGCCGGATCTTGCAGGCAGGTTTTCTTCCTCAAGCTTAACCTTGCATTTATCATGGTTTCAAGTGCAGCATGGAAAACTGTAATGCAGTTATCCACACTCATTCTTAGAGAAACCTAAGGATAAACAGCTTTTCTCAGAAAGGGAACCTTGAATCCCAAAACTTGTGCAGCACTTCTAGTGTAGTAATAATAATCATAGTCATGACAATAGTTATAAAAAAGTCAGCTCATTTGCATGGCTTGTGCCCTAAAAAGCTAAGTTTTGCATTTCTTGTTTTAATTTACTAGGTCTTTTTGAAAGAGGGAACACTGATGAAGCTGTCACGGAAGGTCATGCAACCACGAATGTTTTTTCTGGTAAGATGCTGTATATGTTGCTATGTGCCTTATACTAGTGTAATTTTGAGTTAAAACATTACACTGCAAACATAAATAATAACTGCAGGTAGTAGAAAAAATTACTAATTTTTGCTGTTCTATTCAGTCAGTTCTAATTTAGAGCTATTATCTGTGGCATATGCACTAATTTTAATGGAAAACCATTTCTCACTAAAATGTACTATTTTGAACAACGTTCAGTTAAAATCTGAGAGCTTTCATGAGAAGACATTATCTGTGGTACTGTGGGAGGTAGCACAGTTACTCCATCCCTCTTAGCTGTACCAGATCTTAAAAGCTAGAACTCTCGTCGCTGCTACTGCACCCTTCCCTCCCTCCTTTCCTTCCTCCCATCTCCCTCCTCCTCTCTCGTTCCCCCACTCTCCCTCCTCTCTCCTTCCCCTTGCAGGAGCCCACGTGCATCCTGAGCGAAGCACTGGGTGGAAGTTAAGTACTGGGTTCTCTTCCTGTCTCTGCTACTGCTTTGTTTTGAAACTTCTGTGCATCTCTGAAGTTTCTGTTTCCACTTGAACCTTTTGTTTATCTCTTCTATTTAGACAGTAAAGCAGCTGTTATCCTGTAATTTATGGCATTATTGGTTCACAGTCCTGGCTAAATTCTGTCTTGTAGTCTTGTAGTTCTTCTTATGAAGAAATACGTCCCTAGGCAGTCCTGGAGTACGTATTATATCAGTTATGGAAATACTCTCAAAAATCTGGTGCTATCTCAAGCTTCACAAACCAGATATTGCTAATTTCAGTGTCTCTATCTTGGATTTTCTTTGTTTTGCTTTATAGGGCAAGGGGTTTGTTTGGTTTGGGGGTTTTTTTAGATTTAAATGGTACAGGCTAGCATTCATACTATTAGACACAGTGATTTTTCGATTTATCATGTAGTGGATATTTAGTAAGGCTCCTGAAACATTTGATTATTTTGCAAAGAATCGCATAGCAAAAACTTATGAGACACTTCAGGTTTTGGTATTTGTTTATGTGCAGTAAGTGAAGTCTGGATCCATGTGTTGAACAGCGCCGAAAATAAAAAAGTTTTAGTAACTGTTCAGTAAGTGCACTGAACAAATCCGAGTCTGGTAGACCAGGAAATAAACAGTAGATGCACTTTAAACTGATAACATTCACAAGATACGGTTAAGTTTGTGCTTATAAATTGCTAATCCATTCTGCTGTCTCCTAGTTTCTGGATTGCTTTGATTTGTTTGAATGGTTAGTTCTAATATCCTTTTAAAGTAGTTTGCTGTATTATATGCCTGTGTACACGAGAAACATTTTTGTCCCTTTTGGCAGCCTGTTCTTTAACATCCGTGCACTGTTTACTTGTGCCAAATCTATATTTACACAAGGAGGATATAAATAGATACCTATTGTTATCTAAATTCATACATGAAAATGTTTCTTGGATTCTAAGTGGAATAATAGGAAGAAGAGGGTGCCCTTCTGGACAGTTATCTCAGTGCTGTAGGAGTTTCTGTACTTACAGTAAAATGCATCTGAAATTATCTGTCTTTTAACAAACTTTAGTCATTAAAAAGCATCCTGTATTACAGTTCAATGATGCCCTGTTGTATACTACTCCAGTTCAGTCAGGGATGTATAAACTCAACAACATGCTGTCGTTGGCTGGAATGAAGGTGAGTCACTTGTTAAAGTGAGCCTTTCTCCAAATCTACCTAAACTCAGGCCTTCGGATTTTGAAAACTCAACTGTGTTTACTGTTGGCAAGAGATAGTAAATATGCTTATGTTCCAGAGCAATCCTACAGGCTTAACATTTTTTGCATAATGTGGCCTGTGAGATTGCTGTCTAGGTTTCCCTAAACATTCTGTTGCCACAGGATCATCTTGGCTGCATTTCACCCCGTGTGGTCCTACTCTGGAACAGTCTGCCTACTTATTTTTTGTATTGTGTTTTGTTTAGACTGCCTCACTTTTGCCTTTTAACTGCTTTTTATTGCTCACACCGAGATTAGGCATCTTTGCCTGGTAAGATCCTGGTGGATCAGTTCTCTGTGGTTTATAGAGATTTGCTAACTGTGAGGGAAGATACGGGTTTTCTTCCTGAGCCCTTGTGAAAAGCATCAAAGTTAAGCCCTGAGCCCCATTGCCTAATGATAAGGGACATGCACGCCATATAATGACTCAGTCACTGACATGACAGTTAATGGGAACAACAAATCATTGCCTTGGGAATCACTGTCTCCAGTCCTGTCAGAAAAAATCACCAAGTCCACTTGCAGTGCAGATCTGGCACTCGGTTCCAAAGTTTCGCAGGCAGAGCTACAAAATCTCTTTTGCCAGCAGATGTCTTGCAGTGGCTCAGACCCACCCTTGACTTTTAAGCCCTCTTATGTTTGAAATTTGGTAGCCCAGAATGATTAACAGGGTAGTGCAGCCCTTGCCCACTCCGGGGTACACCAGTGAGCTACATCTCATCCTGCAGCAGCAGCAGTGCCTTTTTTTTGCCCAGTTGCAGGAAGTGCTCATGGGGCAGCATGCCTGGGGCATGTATGGAAGGTGTCTGACAGCTCTTGAGCTTCATTCCCCCTGTACATCTCCAGTGTTTGTATGAGGGCCAGTGAAATAAAAGGATGGGCTGCATGTAATCTTAGTGTAACTGGGCTCTCTGGACTGGTAGATGATTTCCTATTTCTGAGTATTTTCTCTCCAGTTGCCCCCTCTGCAATAAAAATGTAAGAGATTTTACAGGAATTAAAATCAAAGCAAAGACAGAAGTACCATTTCAGTTTGAATGTGACATTTTCTCTCTCGGCTGAAGGTTAAGAAGCCAACCCAGGAAGCGTATCAGAATGAACTGAACATTGAAAGTGTAGAGAGATCCTTCATTCTTTCAGCGAGGTAAGTCTTTCAAATGAGCAATGATTTTAAAACTGCAATTTCAAACACGCCACACAAGCTTTTTAGAGCTTGTTTTGCACGTAGTGTAATGAAAAATTACCTTTGGCTAGAGTGATTACAGAGTAGAGGGAATCAGTAAATCAGAGTGAATAAAACCATTGTTTGGTTCCTCTTTTTCACCTTAGCTACACCTTCAGAAACTTCAAGTAAATTGAAATATTACCCTTGCACTGCCTTTCCTTGAGAGGGTTTCAATTTAATTCATTTTAGGCTTTGCTTTTCAGTATTTTTTTGTTCTTCTAAAATTACAGATATGCTCTGTTACCAAATTCTCTGTGTAACAGCAAAAGAATATATGGTCACTAAGCCCAGGCAGATGTGGTCACCTTCACTGAGATGCCTTTAGCAAAGGCCTGGTTTTGTGGATTGTTGTTTTTATGGTGCTTGAGTTGAAGTTTTATACATTCTGACATTTGTGACAGTGCGGATACCAATAAAGAGAGACATGTTTTCTCTTTTATTTAGCAAAGCCGAGCAAGAGCAGACTGCTGCTTTTTGTGTGACCTTGTAAATACTGACATGAGAATGCACAAAGATAGCAGTATCTGTAGCTGAGGGGTAGACCAAGGTTAACATTGTCAAAGAAGCCAAAGGAAGTAGCTCAATTGTCAGAGCAGTAGTTATTTATAACAACACACTTGAAATGACTAATTCTGTATTTCTTCAACAAATTTAAATGTTTCTTGTAGTTCTTCTGCACACTTGGAAAAAAAATGCATTTCACAGTTTAGGGTATGATTCTGCTCCAGTGTCATATGAACAGGTCTGTGCTGCTTAGGTGCCTTGGTGATTGGATGTCACATAGACACATGAAGGCATTCGGGGGATGGCAGTAGGCAATGTGGATTTATCTCTGGTTGATTTGAAACACTGTTTCACTTTTAATTCAGTTGTTTTAAAAAATTGAAAAAAATAATTGAAACTTCTGAAAATATTATCGTCTTAACACACAAGCTACCTATTTTCCACAAAACAGGACGGACTAGTCTTTTTGATGAACTGATTAAGTGGTAGATTAAAAGTAACTCCTGGGAAAGATGTGCTGGTCCACAGGGGAAAACCTCTATATATAACATTGTCATCAAATTTGGCATAGTTTGTGACATGCTTTTATCTTAACCTTGAAATTGCTGGAATTAACCTCATATTACCAACTAAGGCTGCTACAATTTGTTTTTGTTTTAGTGTTGTTGATGTTGCATCTTTGGGGAGCATTCAGCTGTTATTTTTATACTTGCTGGAAGCCATGCGTGTGTAAGAGCCCCAAGTTACACAACAGTGACAGACAGAGGTTTCATTTGCGTGGCACAAAGGAGGTGCTGGAGGCCCCAGATGTCAGTGACAGTTTTGAGATTGTTTTCTGTCTGTCACCAGAACTGGGCCTGTTGTGGTGCAGGAGGGAAGCAATTGAAAAACACAACCAGCAACAGGTGCTTGCATATATTTTTTCCAATTAACTATGTTGTTCCTATTGATAAACTAAATGAGAAGAGAATTTCTATCTTATCAACCCAGGCTACATCTTCCTTTGAATGATGCCTCATTCTAACAGCTTATTGGGTCCTATATGGTTAAAAAAAATAAAATCTTAATTTCAAAGCTGTTGACATTAGTCTTAAAGACACTGGAGACAAATTTCATTTCTATGGGTTTTTTTCAAATAATAAGCATTATGTGGAGTGTACACCAAAGAGGAGATTCTGAAATGATCCTGGGAGCAGAGACTCCCAGGATCATTTCAGGGAGGATTTTTCACAGGGAAGTGAAAAATTAAGCTGGTGAAAAATTGCTAGTAGTAAAAAGTAGGCCAGTTAATAACAGAAATATAGATTAATGCCTAGACAAGATTCTTTGTCACCTCAGGTTTAGTTTCACTGACTGCATTAGTATTCTGCTTTATCTAGTCTGGGTTGAGGTTTCAGTTTTCCTGGGATATCTGTAGGAATGTGAATTGTTTTACATAGTACAATGCAGAATTGTACTAGAAATCTCTTCATCAGAAAAACAAGTTTGTGCATCTGCATGCTCCAGCACTGTACAGAAGTAAAGCTTTGGCCCTGGCATGTCCCCACATGAGCCGGGGGGGTGGTGGTGGTGGTGGTGCGTAATCTCCAAACCCTGTGCCAACCTTAAATTTAATTAACTAATGCAGTTAGAGGAATCTAATTAAATGTAACCAGATTTTGAAAAAGCCAAAGGACTTGATTAGAGTTATGAATATTACATAGTTAATGCAGACCAGTTGTTCTTTCTGGATGAGGAAGCAAAGGTAAATAGACTGAACAAAATGTTCCACTCAGAATGTGAGATATTGGGACAGACACTAATGCATTGCTTCGCCCTTGCATGTATCTTATTTCCTCTCCTTTTGTTCTGATTTTGTTGCTCTGTGTGCTAGATCTTTTTTTTTTTACTTGTGCCTCACAGGCTTCTTGTGTGTTTACCTTACCAGATTTGTCCTCTCTGATTGAGTATAGTACTCAGTTTCATCCCATTCAAACCCCCCATTCAAAGTATTTTCCGTAAAGGTTCAAAGATGATAAAAGCTTCCAAATTCACCCACAAAACCATTAAATAATAATTGGTGTTAGACCTCATTTGTGTAAGTCATTGCTTTCCTCTTCCTTAACTTTCCTTTCTGTGTATTTGTGTTCAATTCCTTGGTTTAAACAAATTAATTTATTTGATACCAATTAAAAAGTGGGGAATAGAAAAAAATGTTGGGAGCAGGTTCTTGTTTAAATTTTAGAAGCCCTTTTTAAGCTGGCATGGCATCTTAAACAGTTGCTGTTCCTCTGCTGCAAAACTGCTTCATCCTTCCTCAGAGCCTTCTCTGTGCTGCTGGCACAAGTAGTTATTCAGCTATGTGATGAATTTACCTAGTTGGTAAATTGATCCAGAGGAAGGGCAGGTTGATGGCTTGCTTTAATATGGATTTGTTTCCCAATCCAGCCCACTGCATAACTCTGTATGTTCTGGCACAAGAGTGAAAATAAGAGCTAGTGGCTGAGAGAAAGGATAGTAAGCTGCCCTTTGCAGCAGGAAGAGCATGGATTTCCGAAAATGGTGGTGTGCCCATGGCCAGAGGAGGTACTTTGGCACTGCACATAATCCAATATAGCTGCAGAGTCCTGCTGTGCCAGGTACTCCTTGTACTGTCTGCCCCTTGTGCTGTGCCACTTCAGCCTAATGCTTTCCTTGCACTTCATTAGTGATCCACCAGCTGTGGGATGAAGAGATGCAGTAAGCTTATCTGTTTATCTCTTTGAGTTAGCTCATCCAGTGGAGACGTTTTGGAAAAAAAAGAATTATTTGAAAGTAGCATGACCTGATAGGAGCAAATAGTTAGGAGCACAAGGCAGAAGAAGAGTCCGTGTGTTTTTATGTGACAGAAGCTTGGAGTTTGGCAGGGTTAGGTATACCAAACTTCACTCTGAGTCAGAAGGAAGTGGGGAGAAAAAAGGTTTGTTGAAATTTCAGGTCACTTTCAAGAGGAAAGGCCCATGCCTTTGTTCTGGGAGCATCATTTAAACAAGTATTATTCAGGCTATTCAAGGGTCGGGGGAGGAGGGGGAAGCAATGACAGACAAGCCTTGAAATAATCAGAGGGATTTTGGAAGGAGGAAAGGGAAGGAGCGAATCCACATGACAGCAACAGACACAGAAATCTTTTTTAGTATTAGTCAACATAAATAACTAACACCCTGCCAAAGGTTAAAAAATAATGCCACTTTCAGTAGGAGTTTTAGATGGTCTATAAACTGAAATTGCAAGAGAGTTACTCCAATGTGCAATAAAGTTAATGGAATTCTAATCAACACTTGCTTCTTAGTTTTAAATGTTAATAATAATAAATTGCTTTCGTGGGTTTTTACTCCAACAGTTCTGCTACAGAAAGAGATGAGTGGTTGGAAGCGATCTCCAAGTCGATTGAGGAATATACAAAAAAGAGAATCACATTTAATCCCAGCAAAAGTCTTGAAGAGGTATATCCCACCATTATTTTTGGTTTGTTCCCTTTCTGAATATAAAATTTCCTCACAGGTGTTTAGAGAAACGAGGTATTTCATGACGAATAATAAAGCAGGATGGTAAATAATTGAACAGATGGTAGAACAGAATATTTCATAATGTTATCTACTTCATAAATTTCAAATTATTTTCTTCAAAAAAAACCAAATCAGCTTTCACAGTTCTCTCTGTAGCCTTGTGCACAGAAAGATGAAATGAAAAGATTTTAAAATAAAGCAGCTATTGATCCAAGTAGGTTGGTAAAGCTTGAAAGTCATTAAACACATCTCTGTTGTTAGGCTTGCATTATAATGGTCACTGATGAAATAGCATATAACATTTAAGACCATGACAATTTATCAGAGAAGTCTTTCCAGCACCATTAGCATTATCCTGTAATCACTGATGAATACTAGTCTTATTTCTCCTCACTGAATGTAATGAAATTGTGCCTATGTTCTCTCAGGCAGATCCAGAGAAACAGGAAGAAGATAGTCCTCTGGGATCAAAGGCTCCCATCTGGATCCCTGACACGAGAGCCACGATGTGCATGATCTGTACGAGTGAATTCACGCTGACATGGAGAAGGCACCACTGCAGGGCATGTGGAAAGGTTGGGTATTTTGTGGTTGCCTTTTCTGTCAGTCATCCATGTTCTTTGTGTGACATTCACATGGAGCCTCATCACCCCAACTACTTCTAAGCAACTCTGTACTATGACGTACTTATGTGGGTTAGAACCAACATGTTCGGGTTGGTGGTTCGGGTTTTTTGGACAGGTGTTATGACAGACCAGTATTCAACCTGCAACATGCTACATGTTATTTATTTTGGATTCCAAAATGTTATTTAGGGTTGCTTTTGCAATTCCATAATACCCACAAATGTTAGCTGAAATGAAGAAATATCTTCCTCACTAATTTTCATAAGATAAATAATGATTTTTTTATTTTATGTTAGTACCAACCTTGTTTTATATTTTACACTTAGGAAAGCTATATCTAATAGAATTTCTTTCTTGTTTAATCCAGTGAGAATACAAAATTAGAGTGCATGCAGTTGACATCTGTGTTGTAAAGAAATCATCAAGAGAGCAACGGCTTTTTAGCTATTTCAAAAAATGTATGTTTGAAACAGTTCAGTAGCACAGTAGGCTTGTTCTGTTTTTCATGGATCGTTAACGTTGGCTTACTGACTCGTAATTCACTGATTTTTTTTTTTTTAATATTTAAATTTTTATCATTTAGAGGAGGAAGGGACAGCACATTGAACATAAAGTCACAGGAAAAAGCCAAGATCTTAAAGCATTTGCACTGTAAAATAGTGCCTATTTCAGGTTTTTATGGGCTTAACAGTGATGAAGTGAATGTCTTTGGGTATTTGGTGATTTACAGGTGCACATCATGTACAATAATGCTGTTACCTGTTTCTATCTGTTTCCAGATTGTCTGTCAAGCTTGTTCATCAAACAAACATGGCTTAGACTATATGAAAAACCAGCCAGCAAGAGTATGTGATCATTGCTTCAGGGAGCTACAAAAGCAAGGTAAAGAAAATCTTCACAAACTGTCTTACTTTTGTGGCCTTTATTAACATGGTATGTCTGTGCCTCATCTTTACTGCTGGGTTCAAGTGCTTAATTCTGCTTGTGCCTGAAAAATGATAGGCATCTGAGATTCTAAGATGCTAAACAAGTTTTTGTGGAGCAAGCTAGGAAATGAATTTGCAGTACATTGGTTCTTCCTTTCCAGAAACATGTATGCCTTTACCCTATGGTAATGACATGTAGCTTATGCTGTTTTCCTTTTTAACGAGTGTTACATTGCTTTTCATTAATCACAGGGTGCAAGTGTACATTAAAATCCTTGCAGCTTATCCTGACCCCTCCCAGTGGGTTCATGTGTACTTTTACACTCTGTAACTTGTACATCTGTAAATTTCATTTTTGCCAGCTAAGCTGCTGAGGTGGCTGAAGTTCTGGGACTCTGTCAAGGCATGGGCTGTAATCTTTCTGAAGCTGAGTCTCTTCAGTTCTATAAACTGGCCTCAAGCCTCAGCTCATATGGAATTCAAGGATTTGGCATATCTGTACCTGTTAGTTCTGACACCTAACCATTGCCTACTGAACACTGGCAACATGGAATTCAACATAAAACACAGCTAGAGCAGTTTCATTGAAATACTTCCAGAGAATGTGGTGCCTAGTGGAAAGCAATGGCTGGATAGCCTAATGGTAATAACATTTGCTTAGAGAGGAGGTCCAGGGTCAGTATCCTCATCCTGAGAAAACTCTACATCTGTTTGAAGAAGCTTCATATCACTATGCAGAAGCAAATGTAAAATCAATGGGAGCACCTCCCAGTGAGATGGGAATCCAGTCCCATCTCACAGGACTTGCTGTGAATTAAGTCGAAATACTTGAGTATAAAGTACACAAATGGGCTGTAAACACACTGAAAGAGCTTGTTGCCCTTCCCTTGGCAGAGGCTCCAGTGCTACACCAGCTCTAGGGTATCAGGAAATCTGTAGTGCCCAGTGAAATAATAAAGCTATGGACCCCAGCGTGCTGGGGGTGACATTTCTCATGGGGATGCAGAAAGCAGCATGGATAACCCTGGAAATGACAACGTGAGCCTGCGGTGATGGGGAAGGCCGTTGTCTGAGCCACCTGCATGTGTGTGCGCTGGGCACTAGAGGCTGCTGTGCTGCAGGCAATTGCAGCTCCCTTTAGCTGAGAAAAGGGCTGGGGAGCAGGTACGGTACAGCTGGCAATCCCATTGCTCTCCTGCTCTGCTCATTATTTCAGAGCCTCACCGAGTTCAGGGACAACTCCAGAAGTAGACTTCATGAAACCACTCATTCCAGGTGCAGCTGTAAAAAAAGTGGTGGGTGTTGCTAGAAGATGGGATTTTGAAGAAGTGAAGTGTTGCAGAAGTCTTCCAAGAGAGATGAAGTAACTGCTGTGGCAGTGGAGAAAGCGCATTCTGGGAGATGGGAGCCCCAGAAGTGTGTGTGTGCTGGAAGAGGAGCACCCTATTGAATAAGGTTGAGAAGTTAACAGATGTAGAGAATTGAAAGACATAAAGTACAGACAACACAGAGGACAGCTGTAAAAATTGGATGTGATTTTTAAGACTTAATTTTATGAGCAAAGGCAGTTCAACAACAAGAAAACAGACTTTGAAAACAAACAAGGTCAATTTGTTTCATTTTAAACTTCTTGTGGTTTTTTTAGTATGATTGTGATTTGGGGAATTCTAACTCGTGGTGTTGATGATAACACTGAAAAGTTAATTCAGTTCTGAATTTAACATGATTAGGTGTTACTATTGCAACACTGTAATCTGAATAAAAATGCCAGCTGTTTCTAAGAAGAAAAGTCCAAGAACGAATTGCCTGTGTTTAGTCATCTGTGATATGAAATCAATATATTCATCCTGTGTGTTTTAGATAACCAGTGCACTCCTAAGAGCGGATCCCCAGTCAACCATAAATCTCCATCAAGTGCCTTGTCTACAGTATTACAAAGTATTCCCTCTGGAAGAAAGCAGAAAAAAATTCCTGCAGCCCTCAAAGAAGTAAGTGTTTTATTGGTCAAAAGTGGTGCCTTTTTGGTATTATATCATCAATATTAAGAGTAGAAAAAAAAAATTCCTTATTTTAACTATCTTACCTAGAATCAAAAGTCAAAATGTGTCTCTAACTGTGGTTTGGGCCTTAGTTTTAAATAGCCAGGGACATGAACTATGAAGCAGTGTGTAACATGCATAAACACCTGTGAGACTGTGATTCAGAGCTATAGTTGAAATTGTAATTTCTTTCTTGCTTCCCTGTGTTTCCCTGAATTGTGATTTACCTCTGTACCAACAGTCAGTGATGAGACTCCTACACCAACTCAGCTCTTGGTTTATGATTAGGAAAGGGAGAGTGAAGCCCTGCTTACTGTAGGTCTTGGGAATGGGAGGAAGTGATTTTTGTCAGCAGGTTTGTTGATGACACCAAGCTGTGTGTTGCAGTTGACACACTGGAGGGAAGGGATGCCATCCAGAGGGATCTGGATAGATATGTAAGGTGGGTCTGTGTGAACCTCCTGAAATTCAACAAGGCCAAGCATAAGGCATAAGGACCTGCTTGTTTGTCAGGAAAATCCCAAGCACAAATACAGGCTGAGTGGAGAATAGATTGAGGCTCGCCCTGGGGAGAAAGACCTGGGGGTGTTTGTCGGTGAAAAGATCAACATAACTCAGCAGTGTGCACTTGCAGGCCAGAAAACCAACTGTGTCCTGGGCTGCATCCAAAGCAGCATGGCCAGCAGGGCAAGGGAAGTGATTCTGCCCCTCTACTCCACTCTGGTGAGACCCCACCTGCAGTGTAGTCTGGTGTCCCCAACATAATAAGCACATGGACCTCTTGGAAAAAGTCCAGTGGAGGGCTGCTAAGTTGAGGGAGGGCTGGAGCAGCTCTCCTGATAGAACAGGCTGAGAGAGTTGGGATTGTTCAGTCTGGAGAAGAGAAGGCTCCAGGGAGATTTTGGAGCAGCCTTCCAGTACCAGAAGAGGGGCCTACAAGAAAGCTGGGGAGGGACTTTTTACAAGGGTATGTAGTGATAGGACAAGGGGGACCCTTCAAAAGTTGAAGGAGGGTAAGTTTAGATTAGATATTAGGAAGAAATTCTTTACTATAAGGGTGATGAGGAACTGGAACACGTTACCCAAAAAGGTTGTGGACTCTCAATCCCTGGAAGTGTTCAAGACCAGACTAGATGGGGCTTTGAGCCATCTATGGTCTAGGGAAAGGTGTCCCTGCCCATGACAGGGGAGTTGGAATGAGATGATCTTTAAGGTCCCTTGCAACCCAAACCACTCTGTGATTCTATGATTCTTCATATATAGGAATGTGTGCTCTCCAGCTGTACATGGTCCTCAGTGTTTCAGCTCTCTCTTGTCCTGTTGCGTCCAATTTAAGTTCCAGCCTTTAGTGACTGTGGAAACCTCTCTTCCAGACCAGATAGATGGTAGCAGACAAAATAATTTTTCTTTCATCCATCTGAGTTAGTGAGCAACATTAACCTGAGATCAGGTAAGAATTTGAGTGTCTGACAGGCAGGGCTCTGGAAATCTGTTAAAAAAAAAACCAAAAAGCCATACTGTGAAAATTTGTACTCTTAGGGTTTGTTGATTCATTTTGTTTTTCCTCTTCAGGTTTCAGCAAATACAGAAGACTCTACAATGAGTGGCTACCTACACAGATCTAAGGGCAGTAAGAAACCATGGAAACACCTATGGTTTGTTATAAAAAATAAGGTGCTATACACATATGCTGCTAGTGAGGTAAGAGACTATGTACTAGAAATAAAATATCTAATGATAATACTGTCTTTGTAACAAAGTTGTTGATTCTTGTGATCTAGAAACAAGCTATAAAATTAGATCACCTTACAGTATGTGATCTGATTGTGATGCAGTATTTTGAAAAGGCCCAGTGAGCTCAATACCACAATACATTGATATAGCTATGCTGTGTCTGATTCCAGACCTAGCTTTGAGTACCTCTGCACTGCACACCATAGCTCAGATGTATGTATGTTCTGAGTCAGTTGAATACATGGGGGATCTGTTTGGATGCATCTAGTGTATGCAATGTACTAGTGGCAAAGCCAACATTATAAAAGCATCTTGAACTATCTTGTTCTGCAGTTCCATAAGGTATTTGGAATGCTTGGTAAAGGAGTAAACTAAATCTCTTTACTTCTCCTCAAACTGTTGTCTTCAGCCTGGAGTATTTATTTGATATAAAAGAAATGCATCTTATGTAATGGCATTTGCTTTTTTATTTAGAATGTGTAGCCCTATTGCAGTGTGGAATAATCACTAACATATATATATATATTTAATATGTATATAAATATATGTAGATATATGTTTGTATATATACACACACACACACACATATATGGTTTGCACATCCCAGCATGTGCTGAGGATGTAGTTTTATTGCATCTTAGAATGTTTTGTAACATGTATGGATGTATTGTAGCGCTGACAGATCTTGGGCTTCAGGTTTTTGTATTGTTTGTTATAGTTTACTATTAGCTTTCAAGACCGAAATATCCAAAGCATCTGTTTTAAGGTATTGCTATCCCTCACTTCCTTTCAAAATGTAAGGTCCAACCCATTCTGGCCATGCAAGGATTTATTCTTCTTCACCCCACTCCACCCCCACTCTAGTTATTTCCTGGTTTGTGCTCAGATTTTTTCCTGGGTTGTTCCTGCCAACCTTTATTTTAGAACTTCTGAATTATGTCCAAAACCTGTGATGTTATTTCCACTACAGCATTGGCAGTACTAAAAAACCCCAACCCAAGTAGTTCTAAAAATAGCTTAAAAAATTATGTAGAAAACAATTACTTTTACATCAATTAGAAAATTATTTCAGAGCATTGTGTCTCTTCTGGCTGTTGCAGAGACATTAGCAGAGGTAAAGAAAGACCAGTCTGTGACAGTCACCTTAAATTTTCTTTTCCTTGGCTTCCTCTGAGATATCAACCTTACAGAGTAGCTTCAGTTTGCAGTTCATAATCACAAAATTAACTCTTTCCTATTTTCTTAAACTGAGGAATATCTGTCCTTAGTTTTCATCTTCATGAGCCATTGCAGGAGACATTATTTAGAGAGTCTTAAGGGAAGGTGCAGTGTTGCCTTAGCCACTTAAGCAATTTCTGTTAGTTCCAAGTGATAGAAAGATCAATGGTAAAAAAATCACCTGTTAGTGGTACGAAGACCTGAGACAGTAAAACAGATTGCTCAGCCTTACTTGACTCTTTTCCAATATCAAGAAATGCTGCTGTCACAGGACACTTTTGTTTCACTGTAGAGGCAATTACCAAAGTCTTTACCTGATGTGTCAGTGTTTATGTACATTTTGGGGGCTTTTAGCTATTTTTGTTTTTCTTCTGTTTATAAGCATTGCAGGACCTTGCCTACTTACAAAACGCTGGTTTGGAATTTGCACAGGATAAAAATACTTTTTTTTCCTTTCCAAAAATGTTGTGTATTGTATTCATTAATAAAAAGACAAGAGTATTGAGAAAAAAAAAAAGTAGCTGAGATAAATGAGGAAGGGTCTTTTCTAGTTGACCATTTGTGAACACTCAGGAACCTCGTTTTCCCCTATCCTGGTAATTTCCAGCAAGAGAAAGTGAGGTAAGTTTTTAGCCATTCAAAGTATTTGGATCTTCAGTGCTTGAGAACACAGGTTGCCTCTGTAGCTCCTCCTTTTCGCATACTCAGTGCAGTTAATAGCATCCCACTTCACTTCTGAGCGTGCTGGAGAGAGCACTGGGCTTGATGGGCCTCTGGTCTGCTGCCAGGTGGGAGCTGATCTGTTGATACAAGAAGTCCTTGCCAGACAGAATGATGAGACCACGCAGGGAAAGCCAAGGTAGATGTTATCAGGGAAATGAAAAGAGGATCAGCGATGTTGAAGTCTACGAGGTTTTATTTCCTGTCCCCTGACTCATGCCTGGAGAATATAAAAAGCGGCATTTTGTGCGTGTCTATTTATTGTAATTGGTTGTATTGTCTGCTGCAGTGGTATGGTGTATGAATGCCTTAGTATGTCTAACAAGCTCTAATGTTGTCTTTTTTCCTTTTTTTTCCCTGTTACATAGGATGTGGCAGCATTAGAGAGCCAGCCTTTACTTGGATTCACAGTCAGTGAAGTAAGAGGTGAAAACTCAGAGTCTAGAGTGTTCCATTTACTGCACAAAAACACTTTATTTTACATATTCAAGGCAGATGATCCTCATTCAGCTCAAAAGTAAGAAACTATTTGCATTCATTTCTGTTACATATTTCTAGAAAATTCAGAAGTGGTAAATGTTAATATTCACACATTAAGCATATGTATAAAAGATCCATATTATATAGTAAGTAAATGAAAGTTTTAAATTACTTAAACACAAGGTTCTGGTTTCATTAGGGTTCTGAAATGAAAAAAGCAGACTCTTTTCTGCAAAGGGCTGAATGTAGGAGAATGAGAAAGTCAAAATAAGAAATCTTTTTCCTAGCCCGTTCCTCTAACCCTGGTCTACACGAGCAAAAATTGAATGTTACCTTTGGAGAAATCCAGAAAATGTTTTTAACAATTAACAGATATGTTTCTTTATTTTCACCTGTTAATATTAGTTATTTTAATCAATATATGGCAATGGAAAATAAAGCAAACACTAAAACTTGGGGGCCGAGGTTTGAAGTGTGTGTGCAGATGCCTGTGAGCACCTAGGCATGCTTAATGCACTCAGAGCAAAAGTTTGAATTCAAAGAACATTTACACAAGCTGTTTCAAGTCCTGTCTGAACTTGGGATCATATTTATCGAGTTGTGTTTTGTGTCTGTTTCATATAAAATAACCTAGAAGCTTAATCAGTAGAAAACATTCCTTACATGATTCATAAAGTAAACTAGAAATGAGCATAGAAGGAATACATGTAAGCTGTCTTCCCTATATGCCTATCTTATCTGACTGGTTTCACTGCAGTTTTCCCAAATGAATTTTACATTATTAAATAGATTTGATGCACTAACAAGTCCATTATTAGTACTTAAACATTCAAATGGATGCAGGTTTAGTTTTCTGCAAATAGGAACATTCTAAAAAACAAAGTATCCAGGACAACTGGAAATTTTGAACAGCTGAGAACGTGCTTAATGACACTCCTCTGCAGAAAAAAATCTGGAAGTCTCTATTTGATTTTTGGGACTATTTTGTGCAGATGTGCATAAATGTTTCTTTGTTAATTAAGACACTGTCCTGTTGTTTCCCGTGTCCTCATTTGTACTATATAAAACAAACTAAAAAAACCCAAGTCATTCAATATCTTTGTTTTTCTATTCAGACAATGGCTTTTCTCATCAGATGAAAACTTGAAATCGGACAGAGTGTATTTTATTGAGGTTAGGAACAACATTAAGTACTTTGAATTTCAAGCATTCTCCAAGTACTTAATGTCCTTAGGAAATATATGTGGAACCTTCAGAATAAATGCTGCTTTGCCAGCATTAAAAGGAAAAACAAAAACATGCTGTTGGCCTGTTCGCATCAGTGGACACTATTTTTTCCTAATAGGACCAAACAAATATCTGATGTATTTGTCTAAGTGCAATAATAAATTTTAACAGATGCTTACTTTTCAATGTGGTTTTAAATTCCAGTGCTATCTTCAATGCTTAAGCTGTATATTACTTTTTTTTGCATTTGTATTCCACTTTAGTTGTTTTTAATGTATACATGGCGGTGGAAAATACTGAAAGTATTACTAAAATGTAAGGTAGATGTTTGAGTTGTGTGTGCAGACAGGCGTGAGCACTAATACATGATTAATATGTTCATACCAAAAGCTTGAATTCAAAGAACATGCACACAGTTACAAAATTAAATGCTCAGGGCAAGGAAGAGCCAACATCTGTGACTAATGTTTAGATGTCCTGTGAATACCAAGACAGTTTGAATTTCCATGATAAAGATAATTACAGTCTTTGTCTCATTCAGTTCTTCCAAGATTTTCACTCAGGAAAAAAATGCTCATTGTGTGGGTCTCTTAACTTTACATACACACAGTTCAGCCCCCACTCAGAAAACAGAATTATTTGTCCTGTAGCATTGGAGTGCTTCAGGAACTTTAATTTTTGTGTCCTTGAGAAGCTGAGGATGTTTATCACCCTCCTAATCAAGTAGGAAAAGAAACCACAGCTACAGGGAGTAAAAGTATCTGAATATTAACTTCGAATTTCCAGTTTGAGACACCTTGGATCTGCTGTTTGGGACTTCCCCCTGTGCCCTCTTCACCCTTCCCTGCCTTTCCATGTGCCATGTGACCTCCTCCGTCAGCCCCACCCGTCCTGGCTGTTACCTGCTGCAAATAGGTGCATAACGTGGGTTATGCAAAGGGCTGCCTCAGTTGTAGTAATGTCCTGATTCCTCCCAGATCATGTTTGCAGTGAAATAAGAGAAAGGACGATTGGGGTTTTTTAAAGGTATGAAGAACCTTGGCATAGCCTACTTTTTGAGCATTCGATTTCCCAGCTTCACCTGTTCTTCATGCATGTAACTTCAGTATGGGAGAGGTACAGAAAAAAGTTTATATCATGTGGCCTTGTACCGACACTTTCTATGTCTCCAGCCAGCTTTGTATGTTTGGACTCATGGGATAGATCTTGGTATTTGCACTCACAGACCAACTGGTAGTGGAAGTACGATGTTACTTCTTGTGTGAATCTGTAGCTAGTGACAGCAATGAGATTTATTCTTTTGTCAGCAACTTCCTAACAGTGTTTAATTTTCTAACAGGTGGATAGAAGCTTTTCAAGAAGGCACTGTATTATAGCAGTGTCAGCATCGTGTCTGCAAGTTTAAAGGAAAATGTCCAAGGATGGTCATAAAACAGACTACAGCAACTGTTCAGAGAAACAGAATCCTGCCGTCTCAACCTACACAAAATTGTATATTTGTCAGGATTAGGAGTTGTTGCATTTTTAGTGTAAAGTAATATTTTTCTAAAGAATTGTATGTATTTCTGTGTTGATACAAAATGTGTTATTTATTAAATTCCAATGTTTACTTAAATGGGCAGAATTATTTGTGCATTGAAGTCCAGAGTGTCCTCAGAATGGCAGATTGTTGGTCAACAGATTCATAAACTTTGTGCTTTATAAAAAACCACAAAACAGATCTGTTGCAATTGTACAGTTCCTCGTGATTTGTGAATAGGTTCTTGAGTTGCTGATGTTCACTTTGCAATTTAGCAAGAAGATTGGTATAGGAATTTCACAGATTTGGGATCTTTGTTGACTATGTAAGCTTCTTTATGAGAAGTTGTATGATATTGCTGCTCCTTTCCTTGAATGGCAGTTGAAATCTTGCATACCAGTACATTTAAACAGTACAACAAATTCTGTATCACAAAAACAAAATATGGTTCAATTATTAAAAAAAAAAAGGGAAAAATATCTTAAAAAACACTTTGCAAGTACAGGGATAAGGCACTAGAGCTGTTACAGTACTACAGATGCCAAAGAGACTAAATGAGTTATCTTCCAGCAATTGCAGGATGTATTATCTTTTATGTTTCCAGTAATAATTTAAAGCAGAGTAAAAATACATTTTTGATAATCAAAGACAAAATACCTTATTTGTTTCAAAACTTTGTGTCAAATGCGTTCTGTACACAATATAAAACACTGTATAAAGTATTGTTGAAAGAATGGTAAACAAATATGTGCACCCTCCTCTCTGACAATTTTAAACTATTGTATATTTGAATTTTGTTTAAACTGGAATTGCCATACCAAGACAACAGAGCTTTTTTAGTGCAGAAGGCATTGAAAATGCATACCATTCTTTGAAAAACCTTTTGTTTACAATATGATTTGTTCTGCTTGACACTTTAAAACAGATTCAGCTTTAGGTTTTGGGTTTTGGGTTTTTTTTTTTCTTTAAGAAAATCATCAGTATACCTCATTAGGAAATACTTACTGATGATTCTGGTGCATTTGTTCTATTTAACTTTTGAAAAAATTTAACACTGTAATAGCATAAATGGAACTAGAACTATGAAACCCACATGAAAGGAAGCCATTTTTATGTCAAATGTGATACATATGTAGTCAGTTAATTTTACTGTATGAAACATTTGTCATAATCCTCTGAATCAAGCTAGTTGTGGTAACAAAATTAAGGGCAAATGACTTTTAATTAATAGTTTGAATTCCATGTTAATAGCTATTCTGTGGCCTCGCAGCAGAAAGAGAAGAGATGATAGAACAGTTAGTATTCATCACAAAAAGGCCAAGAATGAAAAGGCAAACCAAAATTCTCATATTCCCTCAATATACCTCAAGGTCAGGTCTAAGACACTAACAGAGCTCTGAAGAAGCTTAATTTCCAAGAGCTTCTCTAAAGTTAGTAGTGGGCTTGGAAGTTGAATGTTTAATATTAACTATACAAGAAATTTCATTGACTTCCAGCATTTCAGTAAAGTACCTTATGAATCAGGAACTTTAAGGCTGTAGATCTGACTTCCCTCAGGAACGCTAGAGATTTGACCAGATAGGGTTGGAAATGCAGCAGGAGTCTGATCAAAGCCTTTATTCTCTTTTACTGTAATACAAATGTGCTAAATGAATACTTTTCTCTTGTTATATACAAAGGGCTTTTACTTAGTTTTCAAAAAAAACTGCTGACTTAAGCTAAGTAAATTATTATCATGTCTCTTCAGGTGATTTCTGATGATTTTTACTGTATCCAAAACAAAACTGATACCAATATAACATAGATGTGATGTGGCCCTTCCAGTTTATAGTATCAAAGGGAAAAGCTTCTTCATATTTTCATAGGGACTGCACACCAATGAAGATGGCAAGTCATGAAGCAGCAAATGAATCAGAAATTTGGCTAGGAGCAAGCTAATTTAATTGCAATTTATGCTTTGATATTTTCCCTGCTGCAAAACAGAGCAATAAAAGTCAAAACACATATGGAATAAGGTGCCCAAGTTCTGCCTTGTGTGGTGTCAAACTACCTCTAGAGGATTTGGTGCAGAGTGAGAAAATAGTTGAAAGTGTTCTGTGAAAATAAGAGGACTTCTTCCAGAAGTGGTTGATCAATCAAAAAATCTGTGATAGAAATAGATTGGAGCAGAGCCTTATAAACAGTAGTATACATACTGCAGTCACATTGTGTGAAATCAGTTGTCTTTGTGGACATATGTTTGAATATTTCTTTTCCTCTCTCCTGCATTAGTGCTTTGTGTCATATGAAGAAGCCACAACACAGGCATTTTCATAACATTTTCAGATGGTTGCTTTTCAAACTTGCCCTATTTCTCCAGTTCGCCTCCCATTTTGATTCATTACCATCAAAAGTAAAATATTCACTTCTTGATTTGACTAAACACTAAAACAAGACCAGAAGTTTTTAGACACCTGGCTACCTCTTCTTACAAGAATCTATAGTTCGTAATCAATTTAAGATTGGTTAGTAGAGTGTGAGACAAACATTAGCACTGAATATTAGTTCTAACATTTTTATTCATGGATAAATTAAAACTTCTAGGATCTTGAATTCTCTTTAACTTAAAAGTGTGCCCAAAGGACTTAAACTGAGCAGCTATGAACACAATTTACTAAGTATTTTTGTGCATGGAAACTCAATTACTCAACTATGTATATTACATCATAATGAGATGTCTGGAAAGACACATTCAGTGCATTTGTTTGCTGTAACTGCTGTCCCCTATTTACCATCCAAATAGGCTTTTATTTGGAGCAGTCCTAAATCATACTGTCTAAATGGAAGAGTAGAATTTTTATTTTGTAACTGAAAACAGTTGTAAATATTCCTGTGGATATTCATCATTTTTGTATAAATAAATTCACATTATTTGAGTCTGCATCTGGTTTTTTTTTTAAAAATTTGTGTATTCAGTCATTTTCAAACAGCAGAATTTGTTGCCATTATCTGCACATCAGTCTTGCTTTAAAAATCATTCTAAAGAATTAAGGGGGTTAAATCTATGTGAAGGTCAAATGAAGGGTGTTACATTAATAAATCCTTTTGCAAAATGCAGTTCTGCTGTATCAGTCAAAGTGAGCCTGAATCACAGCTTCTGTTGGCCTTGGGTCCTGCACTTGGGTTACAACGACCCCAGCAGGCTTGGAGCAGGCAGAGTGTCTGGAAAAGGACCTGCGGGTGCTGGTCAGCAGTGGCTGAACATGAGCCAGCACGTGCCCACGTGGCCAAAAAGGCCGATGGCAGCCTGGCCTGTGTCAGCAATAGTGTGGCCAGCAGGGCCAGGCAGTGATTGTCCCCCTGTGCTCAGCACTGGTGAGGCCATGCCTCAAGTTCTGTGTCCAGTTCTGGGCCCCTCACTACAAGAAAGGCACTGAAGTGCTGGAGCGTGTCCAGAGTAGGGCAACAAAGCTGGTGAAGGGTCTGGAGCACAAGTCTGATGAGGAGCAGCTGAGGGAGCTGGGGGTGTTTAGTCTGGCAAAAAGGAGGCTCAGGGCAGACCTTACTGTTCTTTTCAAGCACCTGAAAGGAGACTGTAGCCACGTGGTCAGCTTCTTCTCTCAAATAACAAGGAACAGGACAAGAGGAAATGGCTTCAAATTGCAAAAGGGGAGGTTTAGATTAGATACTAGGAAGAACTCTTCAGGTTGCCACGCACTGCACAGGCTGCCCAGTGAAGTGGAGAACTCACCATCCCTGGAGGTATTTAAAAGATGGGCAGATGTGGCACTTTGAGACATGATTTAGTGGTAGACTTAGCAGTTGCTGGGCTAGAAGTTGGATTCCATGGTCTTAGAGGTCTTTTCTAACCTAAATGATTCTTTAATTCTGTAAGTATTTTAGCAGGGCATGTAAGGGAAAGATTTTTCTGTCGGGTTAGTTATGCTGCCTCCTTATACTTCTCTGACATATGTTTGAAAGCAGTTTTTTGAAAACTTGCAGTAACAGCAGAAAGGGTTTTGCTTCTCTGCATGTTTTTGATAGGGATGTGTCTCTTGTAATCCTGGCTGACACAGCTACACAGGCATGCCTTCGTATACAGATAAGTATGAATTGGGTCACTTGCTAAGAAAAAAGCAAAGTATGTTTTACTGGTTACAGTGACATTTCTGCTGTATTGAGGATATCAGAATGCTTGGCTTAAATAAGCTTTGGTGCAAATCCCTTGGCATTTGTTAAATTAAACTGCACTAAGATCCATCATTTAGAAAGTGGATGTGCCGCTCAAGCTAGTTTGGGAAGTGACAAGTACTGTAAATTGAGAGTGCTGCAACATTTGACACTTAAAGGAATTGCTTAGCAAGTTAATTTTTCTGACTTAAAAATTCTTCACTGAGTTCATTTGCATTTGGTGTTTGGGAATGTCTTTGATCAAAAAGCAAAATACGATGCTTGCAAGTATTGACTGAACTAGTGATATTGAGCTAGGGTTGATAGATGCAAGTGCAGCTGTGGGACTGGGAGTGGGAAGAAAAGAGTAAGGGAATTGACAAGATAAGAGCGTGTACAATTTTATTAATGTTAACACATAAATGTACTTGTATTCTTTTGGGTTTTTTTCCTATCACTGCTGCTCAGATGTTGATGCTTATGTCATCTGATTCAGTAGAAATTGCATTAAATCATCTAAATGATTTTGAGATCATGAAATTGCACATACAGCCCCAGTGGCCTAAACGATCTTGAAGCTGCTGCTGATCTCTGACCACAGCTAGACCATCTTCACTGAACAGATGAAAGAGGAAGAGGAGAAAGGATGTATTGAAAGTATAAAACTCTTACTTAAAATCAAGGTAATTTAAAATAATTAGCATAAACTAAGTAATTAGCTGACACAACTTTGGTCCAAACAGATGTTGAGACGGAGCCAGACCAGCAGCAAGTTGTTCCTGTGGCACTACCCCAGCAGGAAGAGGCACTCGTTGGCAGCCAGGCCATTGCCTTCCCAAGGGCTGTTCAGGGCGCTGTTGCCATTTAAGGGTAGAAGTTGCAGCTGCCATGCAGGCGAAGCGCAGCTCTTTCAGACACGGCTGAGCTGCTACAGTGACTGCACAAGGCACCGCGTGTGCCTCCATCCTGCTGCTTGTTTCACACCCAATCTGCCAGTCTTGCCTGTAGAGCCACATATTCGGGACTGGCTACAGGCCCGAGGAATAGAAAACATGAAGTCCTTGAATCTTGCAGAATCAGGCTGATAAGGAGGAACTGAGGAATTAAAAACTGCTTACACCGTTAAGCTCAAGGTCAGATTCCCACACCGCAAATGTAAAATTCTCACCAGCATAACGGACCAATGGTGAGCTGCAGTTTTGCGATACGTATGAGCTTGTTAACTGTGCTATAAATATGGTTGTAAGATTCAGAATAAAGGAGCTTGCTGACAACTCTGATTGAGTGTCCAAGTCTTCTCTCCGTCGCCTCTCGGACGCCCCCTTGCGACCACCATCCCTGAGCCCTCTAATCCCAACAAGTGGTGACCCCCCGACGTGATCGAGCGCAGACCACCACCCAGAGGGGATCGAGCAGGAAAGCGGCAAAAGAGGAAAACGGAGATCGATACCCAGGTCCTCGAAAAGAGCTCTGAAAGGACTTCCAAATCACACAAAAGGAGTTGGCCACTCCGTGACGGGAACCGTGAGTGCAACTGCAACGCGGCTGGAAGACATAGCGGGCGTGAGGGGGACGCGCTGACTGCTATCTAATCAAGGTACCGTGTAGATTCATATAGTACTCAGAGGATCGTGTAGATTCACTAAGCCCCCGAAAATGCAGAGGGAGGCTGCTTTGCAATTGTTTAAGGAGTTTTTAAAGAAACGTGGGATTAAAGAGATAGATTTGAATNCTGGCTACAGGCCCGAGGAATAGAAAACATGAAGTCCTTGAATCTTGCAGAATCAGGCTGATAAGGAGGAACTGAGGAATTAAAAACTGCTTACACCGTTAAGCTCAAGGTCAGATTCCCACACCGCAAATGTAAAATTCTCACCAGCATAACGGACCAATGGTGAGCTGCAGTTTTGCGATACGTATGAGCTTGTTAACTGTGCTATAAATATGGTTGTAAGATTCAGAATAAAGGAGCTTGCTGACAACTCTGATTGAGTGTCCAAGTCTTCTCTCCGTCGCCTCTCGGACGCCCCCTTGCGACCACCATCCCTGAGCCCTCTAATCCCAACACTTGCCTATGGATCTGCCTCAGCTGGGAGAGCCCACCAAGCTCCCCAAAGCCGTGCTGTCCACCTGTGATGTTCAATGCCGGCATGTTCCCGTTTCCCTGCAGGGAACTGCAGTGCGGGTTTGGAGACGTGTGCTCTCCACTCGATGGGCAGAACACTCGAGAACTGTGTTCCGTTTTGGACCCCTCACTCTAAAAAGGACATTGAGGCGCTGGAACATCCAGAGAATGGCAACAAGGCTTGTGAAGCGTCTTGAAAACGTGCCTTATGAGTGATGTCGGTGTAACTCAAG